>JAULBS010006381.1:0-11340 GCA_032355785.1 Symmetromphalus regularis | reverse complement strand
TTCAATCCTTAAATTAATGTTCAGAGTTCTTGCATAGAATATTGCTTATATTTTGTTAGCAGTATACATTGTATATTCGGCTATAAGGTGGAGAACCAAGTCTTAAAAACCCGACTCTTCTTTTAAGCATGATCTAAAGTCAAAACGCTGTTTTCGGCAATCTCCGGTTACAATAGCTGGTCACGAAAATGGCCGATTTCTGGTGCGTGAACAGAACCATAATTATTTATTTTTCGTTTTCCCATAATTTACATGAATCGAGTGTAAATACAAAATATGACAGACGTATGGTATTCTGGTCTTTTACAGGAAACCCGCTACCGCCACATAGGCTAATTTTTCCAATTATTTTTTATCTTTTATATGCGCTTTCCCACAGACAGGATAGCACATATCAATGTCTTTTATAAACCAGTTGTGGACCACTGGTCGGTGTAAGTGGCTTACACCTACTCATTGAGCCTTTACGAAACACTCACTCTGGGTTGAAGCAGATATAGAGATTTAAAATGTCATACCTCGACTGAAATTTGATCCAAGTACCTTCCAGCCGTCAGACAGAAGGCTTAACCGAGGCAGGTCTCTCTAAATACAAATCAGTTGTATTCTAACGCTAATAATCTAAAGATATACAATAATTTGAAAAGGTTCGAATATTGTTTGTTTGTTACACAACAAGAATAGCCATATGTTTAACGTACGTTCATGAACGTATTTTCTTCATGTGAATAGGCGTATGTATGTTTAACGTGCGTTTAATATATGATAAAAGTGTTTTCATATAAATGTTAAACATACGTTAACACACACAATAACATGGAAAGGGCTTCTGTAGATATTTATAAGTTTCACTGTTGCTATGGACACCATCTTGGTTGCTAAGGAAGGTATATTTAATTAGATTTTTTAAATATCCATTATACATTTCTGAATCAAGTACACCTAAAATCCTATAAAGGCCACTTTTCTAATTACTTTAGACAACCGTTTTATTATTGTTAAGAACATTTGCTAAGAACACCTTGTTGATTACTAAGGAAAGAAACACCATAAATACTCATATATGTTAAATGTACGTTAAACATTTGTTCTGTTAAACGTATGTTCAAAAAACATATGTTGCCAATTTACATGTGAAACATATGTGACTATTTTTGCTGTGTACAATTAACAATTTATTCTTTAACAATTGTCCATCTGAAGTTTTACAGAAAATAATACATTAGAATATTCTCTAGCACTTGAGTGACAACTAACAAACAACAATAAATAAAATAAAACAAGTGAATATGCAAACCTTATCAAATGAAAGAAGTGGCCGTGATGATTTTAAACAGTTTCCAGTCATTTTCAATTCACTCATAGTGTGAACTGTAAATAAAACATTGTCAACTCAATGAAATTGGTTTCTTCCAATTAACACACAATCTGATAATAAATGATGAGTTTGATATTCTATTGATTAATCCGGACAATTTTAATCATTCTTTCTCTACACTTTCTAATTGCACAACAGTTTTGAGAAATGCAATCCTATAACATTATGGATGACTTTACGTTGTAAGTTTTAGTGACGTCATTTGCACTTATACAAAATTATAATGGAGTCATATTTATTAGGCAAGCTTGCTGGTTATTATGACCAGAGTGATTCAATGAAATTACTGGTTAAACCCATGTATAATATTTCTCACAGATAAAATGTGAAAAATATTTCAGTCATGAGTGCCCACTGGGATAATAATTAGTGTATTAATAATAATAAACAAATCAACCCTGGTTACAGACATACAAGAGATACAATAACAAATATGACATTCTTTATGGGCTACCTAATCAAAGGTACCTATATGGAAGTAGCATGTTTCTGCAGAGCTCTACTTCTGAGCTAGTGTGTACAGCAAAAGACCACAAAATTAATTTTATCATTTTGTACACACACACACACACACACACGCAATATTATATGTCCCACACAAAGGACACATTGACTGGCAGAGTACACATAATTATTTCCAGGCTTATGTGACAACTACCATCTTTGAAACTGGACAGCTGCTAGTTAAACAATGACGTACCATTTTCAACCAGAAACTTAGCTGATGGACCTCGTGGTGCATTGGCAGCCCTGAAAGAAAACAAGTATCACTGGTCAGTGGTACTATTATCCAAATATAATATTTCTTTTGAAAACTGTTATCTGTAACAAACTGTAAAATAACTATATTAAATTATGATTCACCATAACAAAACTAAAATTGATACTTCAACTTGAAAGAAAATCTAATTAAAATAAAATGATTGTTACTTGTATTCAATGTTGTTTATTTTGCTTCACATTTTTATGATATTGAAGCACATGTAGATCAAGTCTTGAAATCTGTAGCGGCAATCGCAAATGCTGCTGTGTAAGTGATTTATGGCAACATTGTACTGCTGTTCCACAAATAAGAAAGGAAACTTATTTTCATAAACTTGCTGTCGATGTGCCATTGTAAAATATTTAGACACCAATTAGGTGCTTTCATAAATATTTCTCAATTTAAAGGACTGAATTTAGAGGATGTATTACAGTAAACAATATTATTAGTTAAAATTTGGTAGAACTGGAATTGAAATAATTTGGTTTTATACAAAAGTAAGATTTGTTTTCATTTTATACATGAAATACATTTGTGTGCCATATGAAATTTTGTTCCCTTTGTATAGATTAGTGGTATGGTTCCTAGCTGATGGGCCCTGGTGGTTAAGTGGTTAGGTTATCAGACTCATTGCTGGTAAGTACTATGATCAAATCTCAGTGGAGGCATAGGATTTTTAATCTCAATATCTATATCAACCCAGAGTGAGTGCTCTGCAACAGTGCAAGGCTCAGTGGGTAGGTGCATACTACATGCACCAACCCGTAGTCCACAAGTGCATGTAAAACATCCCTACCTGCTAATTAGAATAAGTAGCCAATGTGGTGGTTGTGGGTTTCCTCTAAAGACAATGAGTCACAAAAAAACCATATGTCTGACACCTAATAGTCGCTGAATAAACAAAGTCCTCAGGTGTCGTTAAACAACCAATCCTTTTCTTTATTGTAAGATGGTTATATTTTAAATAACAAATATTGTAGTAAATATTGTTTTCAATCTTACCATAGGTATAAATCTTGTTTCTTTTTTCCCTCAAAGAAGAGACATTTATTGCAGTTCTTCATTTCGCATGCCTGAAAAATAAATCACAATGAAATCTAATTTCATGAAATGAAACAGAAAAGGCATTTTACTTTAACTTGTTAAATGTAAATTGTGGATAAATAAAGAGATCCGAGGATGGATGAATGTAGATAACCAAATATATTTTAGATACTAGATTACATTAATATAAAAGGGACATTATCAATAAAGAGATCTTTGTGGCAATTAAATAAATATCCACACACTCAAAAACAACAACAAAACCACATCCCCAAGAAAAACAAACAATAAGACCTCAAATACTCTACCCTTCCAAATTAAAAAAAACAAAAACAATAATTAATCATGAAAGCAAGTAAGAAAACATAAATTAAAAAATATATAATAATACTAAAATACAACTTACTTCATTAATTACAAAAAGTTTATCCTTCCTGTCCATTTTAGAATCTGAAAGATAAAACAAGAAGAATACTAACTCAATTAAAGATCCAATACTGTTCAAGAGGGAACCAATGACAAAAAATAATATGTTACACAATTTTTAAAAACCTCAAACACAAAGTCTTTCATTCCATTCACACTACATGTCACTACTATAGGGCTCTCAAGCTGAAGACAGTGGTTCAAAACCTGTCAGTCAGTCTTACATTTAACACTGTGTAGAAAATAGTAAATGTTTGACATCCAATAGCCAATGTTTCTAATGACACTGTTAAACAAAAACAAAAAATGTACATTACAATTTAACTCATATTAATTCTTGTAGTATTGTAACAGAATTATCTCCCTTGATAAAATTTATTATGAGCTGAGAACAAAATCTGATGTTGTCCTTTTATAATAATGCTAATAGCCTCGTCATAGACCAATAATAATTATAGACCCATCACACACATGACACAATTCAACTGTCTACATGAGTTTGAGTTATGTCTTGTAAACCAGTCTAGGCTTTAGAGCAGTTACATGGGTGTTAGCATAACAATTTTCAAAGACAGAAAGGCAAATGAAGGAGCATAGCGACAATAAAAAAATAATCAAAATATAACTGGTATTATATTTCTAAAAGATGGAATTTTGTCTCAAGACTAAAATTTGACATCCATGCAGTTAGTAGATTATACAAGTAATTGTTTTAACTGGTGCAGGATGTTTCAGACCTACTATCTAAGTTGAATGATAGGTCTTGACTAGCTCGCAACACAAGAATAGTCATCTTATTCATCAGTACACTGCCTAAACCAAAATATTTTGTTGCTTCTCACATGGACCTGGAGTACAGTACATTTTTAAATAATTAACAAATTAGCAATGTAACAGTTTTAACAATATATTAAATAACTCACACATGTGATAATTTCTATATACAATATTAATAATATTCACACAATAAAATGTCAAAAGTATCTGAAAACTTGCTAACTTTTGTCATTAAACTAAGCAAAAAAAACAACAGTGTTGAACATTACCAGATTTTGAATGAGGTATCAAAGTTCGAAGGTCATTCATCAGATGTCTGGATCTGTAAGAGATTCCTCGTGAAGAAAACACCAGCACTCGCTGCTTGTTCTTCCATTTTGACTGGAAGAAAATAAAATATTCCAATTACAAAGGCCACTCCAATTTTATGTAGCAGGCTTTTTGTTATATAGTAGGCAATCATCCATTCCTGCAATAAAAAAATGGATTTTACTTAAAACAAAATGGTTCCACTTTGTCAAAAATCAAACCCTCAAAATAATGTTTTAAAAAAGCTGTTTTGTTGATATTTAATATATACATGTATCATGTTTTTTTATTTTTCTTGACTTGGTCTTGTGTAATAATATAATTTTATTCCAGTTGTGGATGTACCCAATGCCTGATGTTTCCACAAAATGATGATCATTGGTCAATTATAAAATACCTCAATTTTTATATTTTCTTTTAGACAAAAACCCATCAACAAAACGCAAAAATATCAAAGTATTCACAGATGGTAGTCAACAACAGTTTAACACAGTGCCTGCGGAGAGCATTTGAAAGTGGGAGGAAATGAAAAGTAGGTGAGCAAAGGGCAGCAGTGTTTCTGAAGGAACCCCCTCATGCTTCTAAAACACTCTGGATTTCGGCACTTTATTTTGTCACTGACCCAGAATTTTTTTATTCGGCTATAAATTTGTTTCAGTGATTAAAAAAAATGAGATGTCCCCGTTCTCCGCAGTGGCTGTAATACCAGTCAGATAATTCTAGTTCTGGGCGAAACTACCCGATACCATACTTATCCAAACCCATTTTAAATGATTTTTAGATGTGGACAAAATATACAGTAAAAATGGATGGACGAATTATCAGAAGATGATATTGGGCTGTGGCCGAATCGTCCGATGCTTGTTTGTGGTCGAATGTTTGGTGGACGAATCGCCTATAGACGAAAAAATGTACCAATTTATGTCACTAGTAAGAATCTTTAAGAAAACGTTTGTCCAAAATGGACAGGCTGTTTATTGATTATTGGTTATTGATTGGCATCCTGTCCAATGTGGGCTATACATTCACTATAGAGCAAAGCCCTGTAATTTTTTGGCTACAAATGCTTCTGTTTCCGACCAAAACATTACAAGAAATATCTAGATATACAATAAAATTGCCAACTTAAGTGCTTATTACATCCCTTTTCACAGTAAATCCCACAGTATCCACTGCTTTTGCCTTCAACTGAAGACAGGTTTAAAAAAATGGCAGTTGAACAAATACGAAACTTTTAGGAGAGGGAAGGGGAGAAATGGGAAATGAAGAGAGGGATTGTTGGCGGGTTGGAGAAGTGGCGGTGCGTGTTGTAAATAAAATTAGTAATATATTACATTGTGACTGGTTTATTTTATTTTTTTAATGACTCCACAGAGATTGCGGATGAACTGAAATTTTCATATTTTTGACATATTTGTTAGACCGCCACATTGTTTTTAATGTGTCAGTGGTTGTATGTGAAAATCTGTAGATATTGTGAGATTTAACGTGAAATGTCAAATGAGATGTAATAAGCGCATAAGTTGGGAATTTTTTTGTATATCTAGATATTTCTTGTAAAGTTTTGGTCGGAAACTGAAGCATTTGTTGCCAGAAAATTGCACCGATGCATCGTATGGGTCGCAAACTGAACTTAATGCAATAATCAATAACTGAATAAGCATAAAGTTCCAAGAAAACGTTTGAAATGAACGCCACAGTGCCTCCAATCTGTAATTGGCATAAAGATTCCACACACTTCATATTACCTGTCTTTTAACTGGTTCATCTGAAGTAACTACTGCAGGTAAAATAACATCAGACTTGGTCTTTTTCATCTTTTTAGATGTTTCAGCATTTTCACGTGCTCGCTTTCTTTTCATGGTGGCCATGTTTCTTAAACAAGTATTTTTTATTTTGATCCGCTTTTGCCCTAAAACTAATGCGCCTCGCGAGTTATTTCCTCGTCCTTCATATTCGTTTGGTGTCGTTACACTGGTCCTACATGATATACAGGCTAAAACCCGATATTAGGCGATCTAAGGCGAAACGACTTAATTTAAGCACAATAATAAAAGTAACGCCATTAGGATATAATTATATTTAGTACCAGTCAATAATTAAAAGTGCGTTCCTGTAATTTTTGTTCTTTAAAAATAATAAAAATATATATTTATAAACAAATAAAATAATTATAATAACATTATGTACAAACTCTTAAAGCAATGACTACGAAATACACATGATGTTGTAATGTTTTCATAGTTATTATTATTTTGTTAAAAATGAATTTAGTTTTTTTTTGACGTGATGCATCCACATAATATTTCAAATCCGCCCAGGGGACATAATTTGCCATTGGCCTAGAGTATTATTCTAGTAATTATATAAGCATAAAACATATATAACAAAATTATGTGATTCTGGCTTGAGCTCAACATATTCATAAATCACTAATGATGCATAATTTATTTACCGAATCATACCAAAGTTGGGGAAAAAAGAAGAAGAAACGACAACAAAAAATAAATAAAATAAAAACAACTACATATAAAAAATAACATATACATATTAATGCTTACATAACTGAGAGAAAATAAACATATATATTTATTTATTATTATTATTAAATATTTATTCTTGACTGTTTTAGTTTAGAGAATCTGTCATCCTGTGATTTAACATTTCATAGCAGGACTGACCTATTATTGTTGATATATATCATGTTTTTCTCTGTTGGTTAGATGTTGAAAGTCTGGACAGAGTTGTATTTTTTTTTTTTAATTTGTGGAGCATGTCAAAAATGTTTTGTTCCTCTTGCATAGTCTGTCTTTTCTGTCAGGGTCCCTATTATCGTCTCGTCTCTATTTCTTAGTTTAGTGACTTCTTGTCTAAAGTTAACTGTTCTGTGAGGGTTCCTATTATCGTCACGTCTCTATTGCTTAGTTTAGTGAGTTCTTGGCTGAAGTTAACTGTTCTGTGAGGGTCCCTATTATCGTCACGTCTCTGTTGCTTAGTTTAGTGACTTCTTGTCTAAAGTTAACTGTTCTGTGAGGGTCCCTATTATCGTCACGTCTCTATTGCTTAGTTTAGTGACTTCTTGTCTAAAGTTAAATGTTCTGTGAGGGTCCCTATTATCGTCACGTCTCTATTGCTTAGTTTAGTGACTTCTTGTCTAAAGTTAACTGTTCTGTGAGGGTTCCTATTATCGTCACGTCTCTATTTCTTAGTTTAGCGAGTTCTTGTCTGAAGTTGACTTTAGGCAGGAACTGGGTGATTCTACGTAAAGTGACAATATTATGTCCCTGATTTTAACATACTTCTATTTTTGATATGGAATCAAATTTGAAATTTTACTGTAAAAGAGAAAACATAGGAAATATGATTGTACAAAACATTGACTAAAGTGATGTATCGTGTTATTTATATTGTGTTTGTGTTCAATAAACAGATCGCACCCTATATTTTTGCCTTGTCCCCAAGCTCCATTTGCTTTCGATTTTTGCTGATAATTAAATATTCAGAAATAGTTTTCTTTTTTTTAAATTTATGTTTAGATAGGTGATAGTTCTATGTTTAATATTTTATAATATTTGTGTCATTTGCTGAAAGAAAACATTTATTTTTTAAATCATTAACCATTGTCCCTGAATTTGATATCATTACCGCAACAAGCACATAATCATCCCAACAATTGTTGTGGTTTACCTCCATAAACAACTTTACTGATTAGAAAGTTTAATGCCACTTATTTCAAAATGTTGGTAATAGAAGTTATGTCAGTGACAATGTGCTTGAAGAAACATTCGCATATTCCTTCTTTATATCAGGTTAGTGATTTAATTACATGTCATTACCGTATGCGCAATAACTCCTCTATGCGTGTTAATATGTGTGTTTAATTTACATGTGATTAAAATTAGTGATGAACACGTGTTATATGGAATGTTTGAAATAGCTTATAAAAGTATGGTAGCCTGTTAGGACCAAAATCTATACAAAATGTCATTACCAAAACGGTCATTACCACAACGGGAAAAATGTCACAGTAATAAGATTGAAACCTTAAGTTTACAAACAACTCCATTCTTGTTAAAAACTGAATGACCAATAAAATAATAAAAGATTAATGTAGCAAAAACTAAACTTTTTCTTTCTTTAGAGTTGTCTCAATATTTTGATATGACGTGATAGAAGTGCAACATTTTGTTCATAGTCAACTTTAAACTACGCCATGATGGTATCTTTGAAACGTGTTTATTTTATCAGCAATGTTTCAGTGGACTTCATTTATACTTGACTACTACAAAACTATTTCCGAAGAAGTAGCATTTGTATTGTTGTCATTTATGTATGGCCCTTACGTTATGGGAATTACAATACTCAATGATAGCCATATAGGGTTATTATAATTATCATTTTTAATAAATAAATTCATCCGATAGCATTTTGAAATTGTATCCCAGCCTTTTGTACGGCGTTCGCTAAACAGACAACATAAATAAATCATAGTGACGTCCCTTTAATGTAGATAATTAGTGCACGCGCACCCAATATAGATTTTCCGTACTGTCCAGTGTGGATTTTTCATGACAGCGTTTTCCGTAAAATGACGTCATTTACATTACAAACTACCTAATTAGTGTACGCGCATCCAATATAGATTGTTCGTACTGTCCAGTGTGGATTTTCCGTGGCGTAGTTCTTTTCCGTGCCGTCCACAAATGTTTTGTCTGTACATTATCGTAAATTAATGATCGATCACATGATGCTATTGAATGAATTTGATTGGAATACACATATAGGTGTATAATAATTTATCTTCCCATAGGAGGCGTATAAGTGACAAAGTTATCAGAACTCGATAACGCTAAACGATTGGAAGAAAAACACTGAAATGTGTGGGAATTTGTAGAGCTTAGAACAAGTGTTGCTTTGTACTGGCACTGTGTCCACACTCAACCATTTAGCCTTAAAAACTATATTTTACCATATGTAACCAACTCTCTGCTACTCACTCGAAACAAAAAAGCAATATAAATTACATTATACTTTTGGAGATAGAATTTTCTCTGACTGAACCTCGATAACTTAAATTCCTCCCATCAAACTACGTCATCAGATGATGTCATTCTCTAAGTTTTTACTGCCTTGAGGTTAGTATTTTGTAGATATTTACTTGTTTGGTCTTTGTTCCAAAACAGATACATTACTGCATCAAAGACTGTACATTGTTAGCTATGGGTATGTGCTCAATAAACTGGGTGTAAAATAAATTTAGCAGAAAAAAACTAAAGGAAAAATAATTCTTTGTTTTTCTGAATCAGTACACCCCACAGTGTCCCAGAAAACAAAATCCCCATCATTCTGCCTTGGGGAATTGTTTTCTCACCAGTTTGAAATTCGGGCTCCAAGACACTTCTATAACCCATCAATATAAGTATATATAGTCCATTGGCCAAGCGGTGTCCCCCTGTACCCCTCCCATGATCCTTCATGAGTGATGCTATTTTGTTCAGGGACCTCTCAGGAATGATATTAAGAATTTTGCCAGATGACAAGGTGGGTCTCACTATTTTTCGGCCATTTTTCAAAATGGTCACCAAACCCAAATTTACAGTCAATAACATCTCAGGTACTAGTCGACGTAGGATCATGATTTTGGTGTCTAATCCGATTTTGTTCATGGTGAAGTAATTATATGAGAGCATTCCTGAGCATAATATATCATTCCTTAAGGAATAAAGATGACATATCGAAAAAACACCTTTTTTTTTACTGAAACTCGACATAGTCAACATAGAATCATGATTTTGGTGTCTATTCCCATGTGTTCAAGGTCAAGGTATGGAATAAAATCATTACTGAGATAAACAGACTATTATTTTTGGCAATTTTCAAGATGGCCGCCAATACAAAATTGATAAAAGCCAAATATCTTATATCCAAGACGACATAGTATAATGATCTAGGTATCTGTTCGTATGTTGTCATGGTTAAGGAATTCAATAAAGTGATTACTGAGCTTAACAGACCAACCCTTTTATGGCTGACACATCCCAAAAACAATAAATTAACCCTACTATTTTCATGAAGTAACCATACATGATCAATATTATCAAGTGAATTTTGACTTCTTATTAATGTTTTATAAAGTCAGTGAATGAAATAACTCATTTAAGTTTGAAAGAGATAATTTGGAATTGTTTAATAAACATCATACATGAAGACCTTCAACATCTATGAAAGTTACTGTGAAAAGCCACCATTTTCATAAAAACTCAGCATTCAATCAAAATGTCAACCCAGTTTGGGCCTCCTTATTAATAATTTAGTGAATTAAATAGAACATTCAGATTTGAAATAAACGAGAAAAATGATAAATGAAGACCTCCAAAATTCAAGAGAGTAACCTCCAAAATCACTATTTCCATACAATATCTACTATAATGATATATACGCAATTCCAAATTAAAGAAACATTTAAGGAACACATTTTCTAAAATGTCTGAGAGCAAACAATTGGTCATTCTTAATATTCATCATCATGACTGTCATCAGGATTATCACTTTCAGTGTATTTCACATCCTGGTTAACTTCTGGGCCATTTCTGGCAACAAATTGTGACCCAAATTCTCCATGAAACTAAAGAGGCTCCACCTG
>JAULBS010006370.1:0-11341 GCA_032355785.1 Symmetromphalus regularis | reverse complement strand
CGTTGACTTGAACTGTTAAGTTTTTGTGTTTTTGCCGTAAATACTTAATTAATATCATGGGAAACGAAATTTCAGTTTCATAGTTTCCCCAGCACGGTAACGACACGTTACCAGTAACAATCGTTACCGTGAAATCCTACAGCCTGCCATATGCAGATGCAATATTAATTTGATTACTAATTCTGGATCTCGGAGGTTGGCATGTAATGTACAGTGAATACTTATTCATGATGCCTCTATTCAAGGTAGATTTCTATTTTTTTTTCAGGCAAATTACCAGTATTTGTTCTTAAAGAATAACAAAACTTGTGGTTGTTGTTTAATATAGTGTACTTGTGATAGATGAAAACAAAACCATACAAAAAACTAAATTTTAATAATGATTTTTGTGTTTATTTCATTGTCATGAATTGTTTTTAGCTTCACATAAAACAAAAATTCTAAAAAATTCCTCAACTCCTTAAAACGTGGTTGATTTTACCAGTTGGTATTAACAGTTCTATACATATACCATTCACATATGCATGCATAAGAACTTATTGTTGATTAGTTTTACCAGTTGTTATTAATGTATACCATTTACATTTGCATGTATAAGAAATAATTGTGTGTTGTTTTTACTGTTGTTATTAATGTAGACCATTTACATATGCATGTATATGTATAAGAATTAATTGTTGATTGGTTTTACAAGTTGTTATTAACAGATATCATTTACATATGTATGTATAAGAACTAGCTGTTGGTTGTTTTTACAGTTGTTAATGGTCAGTGGGGTGAATGGGGAGCTAGAAGTTACGGTCAGTGTACAAAGACATGTGGTGGAGGATCAAGAGTTTACACACAGAAACGAGTTTGTGATTCTCCTGCACCTCAGAATGGAGGATTACCTTGTCCAGGCTCAGATACACAAACCAGAACAGCCAATGATTGCGGACTCACTCCATGTCCAAGTATGTATTTGACATTTTTTTCATGTTTTGCCTGTGTATTAATACAGTAGAATCCTCTTAATTGTATAGGTATTTTGCCCAAATATTTTATACAATTAACAGGATTATTCCTTTATCAGAAGTGTCCATTTAAAATCATGTTAATATTCTTGTACTATCTGGTATAAAATCAAAGTACAAAAATCTGAAATATTCAATATATTAAAGAATTCTTTGATCATGTAACCTGAATGCTAAATAGCATATGGTTACTTACTTTGTGGTCTTTGGGGATTATTTGATGGTTTTGGGGTTTTTTTAAAGAAAAAAATTAAGTTTTCTACATTTTCTTATGCAATTAACCAGACATTACAAAGAAAGCATATGCAATTAAAAGAATTTTTTTGTATATATTTGTATACAAATGGTTCTGTGCAGCAGAATATTATGCAAATAACAAGAATATGCCATTATCAGGAATGCAATTAAGTGGACTTGACTCTATAATACATGTATACTGATAAAGAAAAAAATGTACATACATACAAATAATATCGACACATTTAAATATGATGAATAAAATGATTCTATTAATGATTCTACGTGAGTGTGAGCTTTAATGGACACATCAATATTGTCTTCTAATTAATCATATTGTGTACGTACGTACATACATCACAGTGAAATTACGTGTAGTGGATTGATTGAAACATAGTTTTTACTTTTAAGAAACAAATGGATTAGGGACAAGTTTTCCAACTTACTAAGCCTTCTCCATAATACATACATCATAGAAGACAGTGAAGTGTTACATTTATGCAATATAAAATATGAACCAAAATTAATATTTATGAAAAAGAAAGAGATAGGGAAGGAAGGAAGGAAGGAAGAAAGGAAGAAAGGAAGGAAGGAAGGAAGGAAGGAAGGAAGGAAGGAAGGAAGGAAAAAGAGGTTAAAACATCTGTTATCAATAATGTGTTATGTGGTGGATTGTGGGGGAGCATTGGAATATAGGTTTGTGTACCTTTTTGAAAATAACATGCCCTAAATTTAATAATTTATCCTGGAATCTGTGGAGTGATCCTCTGTAGTCAAGTAGTGGAACTTCAGACACTCAAGTTGAGGATATTGGTTTAAAACCCCTTCTCAGTGGACCTATTTGCAGTTTAGGCTATTTTCCGTTCCAACCTGTGATCAACAACTGATTCATCAAAGGCTGTGGTATGTGCTGTCCTGTCTGTGGGACAGTGCATATAAAAGACCTCTTGCTGCTTATCAGAAAAGAGTAGCCTATGTGGCAGCAGTGGGTTTTCTCTAAATACATATGTCAGAATGACCATATGATTGAAGTCCAATAGCCGATAATAAGATAAAAATCAATGTGCGCTAGAGGCGTCGTTAAATAAAACAAACTTTATTTTTTTGGTTCAAAACCCATCAGAAGCTGGTTTACACTGACTGCCTGTTGAAATTACCAAAGGTCTGATACTAGACAGCTATGATTGATTATTAAATAAATTAATGTGACCTACTGATGTCATTAAACAAATCAAATCAATTTCAGAATGGAAAGTACATAGTCTAAACATTAGCACTATCTGTAAAACCAGGTAAATGTTATCAACATTGTAATCAACACTCTATCAAGCTTAAATGTACTTAATAAAATAATTCAATTCTACGTGTGCTACTTACCAATTACAAAACCTATTTCTGTTGTGTTAAACCTGGCTGTCATTCCATTCATGTCAGTTCTGTGATGCAATTATCAGCAGGTAACTCTGTAGAGAGAACAAATAACAGTACAGTATGCTATTTTTTTTATTATGTCTCAAAACAAAGGAATGTTTGTTTAACGATTACCAAACATATTTAATGTTTATATCAGCATCGATTCATGTCAAATACAGGTTATCTAACTCCTGCAATTAACAAGTGTCCACGGCAAAATATATGCTGTGGAGAAATAGTAGGGGTTGCAATGATATACCGGTATATTGCAATACTTGTTGAGCAAAATACATACCGCGATAAGGTTTCATGTATCGCGATATATCTACCTAATGAGTATCCATTTTATAAAACCTATGACTATGACAGTAAGTTATAAAAATAATTTAAACTTAATTAAAACATAAAAATCTATTGTGTCATATTCTCTTTCTTCATCAGAAATTGGTACAGGTCTGCCTGCCTGAGATATGTTTAGTAATTAAATAAATCAGTGTGACCTATAAAAAAACATGACTTTATCACATCTTGGTAATTAATCAAACTGTATTGCGGTATGTATTGCAATATGGGTTTGCTGTATCAAAATATATTGCAATACCGTTTTGGCTGTTTTGTTGCACCCCTAAAAAATAGTGTCCACGGCATTTTAGCTTAAAGTATAACTTTAGAAACCCTAACTTCATTCTGGGTGAGGGAAGAGAGGCAGTATGGAGTAAGCGATCTTTTAAATGCACTTTCTCACATGCAGAACAGGACACACCATGACCTTTGATGAATCAGTTGTGGACCACCGTTCCATTTTAAATACATGTTATCCAACCCTTGCAATTAAGAAAATGTTCATGGCAAAATAAATGCTGTGGAGAAATAGAGTACAAAGCATTTTAGCATAAAGAATACTTTATTTTTAATAATAAGAAAAAAATACACCCAGAAAAAAAGAAGAAAAAAAAGACTGCAGCAAAACAACTGCCGTGGAGAACGATAATAAACTAGAATGAGTCTTTGATATACTAGTCTTTTAATTGTACATACCCCAGTCTTTAATATACCATGTTTTTTTTTACATACCCCAATCTTTGATATATGGATACTAGTCTTTTAATTGTACATACCCCAGTCTTTAATATACCAATCGTTTTTATACACCCCAGTCTTTGATATACTAGTCTTTTAATTGTACATACCCTAATTTTTGATACCAGTTTTTCAGTACATACGCCAAATCATTGATATACCAGTTTTTTTAGTACCTACCTCAGTCTTTGATATACCAGTGATGGCTGGCCATGAGATGGAATGCAAGCAGGTTCAATGTAGTTACTAAATAAATCAGTATTTAATATCTCCTATCAACATCAATATAGATGTCAACATCAGCCTGTGAACACCTGGAAAGCTGGTGCAGTTTTACATAAATGCATTTAGATGATAGGATTTCGGAGACTACCCTAACTTCATTCAGGGTGAGGGCTGCTCCAGTTAAATTTATATTGGGGCGCAGAATGCCTTTAATGTTTTAGGGTAACACCTATATAAAAAAAAAAATTCTCACCCCCCCTACTTTTATAAAATATGCTCATGACCCCTTACCAAGATTAATATACACATGGATTTGATACCAAAATTACCCCCCACTGCATAATTTATTTATTTCCAGGGGTCACAGACCCAGTACCAAGGTAATTATAATCTATAATTTCTTTCACCAACCCACAACCCACATAAACTGACCGTGTTTTTACCAAGGACCAACGTAAAAAAAAATACATGTGCCTTCTGCCTCCCCCCTCCCCCAATGTAATTTCAACTGGAAACGCCCTGAGGGAAGAGAGGCAGTGTAGAGGGAAAATGTAACAAGTAATGAAAAACAAGCATTCTCTGCAGTTAGGAGATGAGGAAAAGGAAGCATTGTTTTTTAATAACACTCTAGCACATTTTTATTCAGCAACTATTAGGTGTCAGACATACACATGTATGATGTGCATGGTCGCCAGAGGAAACCTGCTACTGCCACATAGGCTACTGTTTCAGATTAGTTGCTAGGGATCTTTTATATGTGTTTTTTTTACAGACAAAACAGCAGTTTTGATAAACCAGTTGTGGACCACTATTCGGGTCAAATGGCATACACCAACCCAATGAGCCTTGCACAACGCTCACTCAGAACTGGTATAGAGATTAAGAATCCCATCCCTCGACTGAGATTTGATCCCAGTACCTACCAACAGAAGTCCAACAAAGTAACCATGACACCACTGGAGCAGCTCTACATCGTTAGCAAGTATTGGCTATTATTATTTGGCAATAATCTATTGCAGAAGAAACATTTCTGGTAAGGCAGCTGGTCTTCCCCCACCCTCCTAGGCTTATGGTAGATATGGCCCTGGTCTGACAAGATTCTCCCTTAGATTCATATTAGTTAAGATAAACAATTGTATTTGCAAGGGTACAGATGTCTATTAGGAATATGGACAATAAAACAGCAATAAATACCAGAATCAATTGAAGCAATTACATCTGCATTAATTCCACACACCTCAACTATTCGTAAACACATACACGTATAGTATAGCTATTGTCAATTTGTAGTACACGAAAACATGAAAATGTTTGAAAAGGAAGCCAGTTATTAATAGATCAATTATTTATTTATTATTTAACAACACCCCAGCACAAACACTGGGGGTCAAAATACAGTTATATTTAAAACATTTTAAAAATAAATCACTGTTTAAAAGGAATTCACAATATCGTAAATTACATACAGTAGAATCCTCTTAATTGCACATTTTGCCCAAATATTTTATATAATTAACAGGATTATTCCTTCATCAGAAATGCCCATTTAAAATTAGGTTAAGTTTTTGTACTATCTTGTATAAAATCAAAGTATATTTATCAAAGTGTTATTACAAAAATCTGATAGATATAATGTAGATAAAACAGATTTTTTTTTTTTTTAAAGATTGTCTTTTAATATTCAATGAAGGTGCATAGGAAATATTATACAGAGCTGGATGTAGCTCAAGTGGTGGAGTGTCCGCCTGTGAAATGATCAGTTATTGGATCAATCATTCTCAGTAGATCCATTTGCAGTTTGGACATTTTTCCGTTCCAACAAGTGGTCCACAACTGGTTCATCTAAAGCTGTAGTATGTGCTGTCCTGTCTGTGGGAATGTGCTTATAAAAGAGAACCCTTGCTGCTTATCGGAAAAAGCAGCCTATGTGGCAGCAGCGCATTTCCTCTGAAGAAATATGTCAGAATGACCATATGATTGACGTCTGATAGCCGATGATAAAATAAAAATGAATGTGCTCCAGAGGCGTTGTTAAATAAAACAAACTTTACCAAGTATTAAACTTTCTAGTTACACTCGATGTACTGAATCAGATAATAAATCTTTTATCATTATTAAAGCCATATCTCCTCAACACACAGAATCCAAGGGATGCTTAAGCCAAGTCATGATGAGGTACTCATGAATCACTGTTAAAACTGTAATAACACATCTTCAAAAGTCTGTGTTTTGTTAAACAACACTAGAGCATATTGATTTACTAATCATCAGCTACTGGATGTCAAACATTTTGTTATTCTAACACATGGTCTTCAGAAGAAACTTGCTAAACTTTTCATTTGCAGCAAGGAATCTTTTATATGCACTTTCTCATAGACACACCACTGCATTTGATAAAGCAGTTGTGGGGCACTGGATGTGATGGAACACCAGTCAAATCTGTCTTAAGCAGCCACCTAAGGTAGTAAGAAAATGTGGCCTCTTAAGACAGGTGGTTGCTTAATATAGGTTAAATTATACGAAACTAGCTGATTTGGGAGAAAATAAAGGTGACCCTTTAAAACAAGTGGCTGCTTAATATAGGTGGCCGCATGGGCAGGTTTGACCGTAACCCAATCTGAGAATTATGCCACCATGGAGATTTGATCCCATGACCAAAGCATCTCAGGCAAATGCTTTACTGACAAAAACATAAAACAGAACCTGACTCCATCTGAAAAAGGTTGGTTATATTTATTTTCATCCTTATATTCAATAAAGATTCAAGCAGGCTGTCCTGAGCATATAACTTAGCTTCCAGTGCTATCTCTCCAGGACAGAGGTTTGCATTATTAGGAGAGATGAAACTCACTGCCGCCACACAAATGCAGCTACTCTAATCAATAAGCAACAAGGGATCTTTTATATGTTTTATCTCATAGACAGGACAGCACATACCACAGCCTTTAATAAACCAGTTGTGGACCACTGGTTGGTGTAAGTGGTATACACCCACCCACTGAGCCGGTATCAAGATTAAAAATCCCACACTTCAATAGATTTGATCCCAGTACCTACCAACCACAAGACCGATAGCTTATCTACTGCGCCACTGATGCCAGTGTCTGAAAACGATGAACAACCCACATCACATCCATAGTGGACGAAAATGTACTTTTGTAACTCAATAGGTACCTAAGGAGACATTAGGCGCAACATACAGGTAAATCTACTGAGACATTATGTTTTTTTGGCTTATTCCGTACATTGACTCAATTCCCTGTGTTTGTCACAGAATGTTATACCATGCTGTATTACAAGTACGATCATCAGCTATGCTATTTACAAAACACTCATTGCCTGTGTTTTGGTTCAATGTTTTATTAATGGGGAACTAGCTCTAAGCAAAGAAATGATGTTTATTCAGCAGGTTGTCAAACATACGTTGTTGGTAACTCATGGTCTTTAGAGGAAAACCATTTCAATCATTCTTACGTATGTAAGATAGAGTTATCCCATGAAAGAAAGCTATAAAAGAAATTTCTATCTTACATGGCAAATCACGTGCGCGTAGTAACTTATAGCCTCTAACTAAAAAGACGCCCTGCCTCCTTCCCCTAATAAGGGTACCGTTGCTGCCACTTAGCTTCGTATGTGCTGTTTTCGTGAATGTCTTATTCTCATGTATTCCGTCAAGTTTTATAATTTGTAACGTAATTTGTATCTTAACATAATTTGAAGACACAATCAACTAAAATTCATTCTACAATTTTTAGTTTTACTTTTAAATGTGCTTGGACAGTTAAAAAAAAAGGTACAAAATCAAATAAACAGATCAGTGAAAACAATTCAGGAGTTCAATAACTTTACCGATTTTAGCAATTTTAAAATGGACTGAACAAACAAAAACTATATTTTTCATCATTACTGGACTTATTTCAGTCGAATGTAACTAATTTTGGTTTTTAGTGTAAGCGTTATTTTCGATTTCACCCTTTGAAATTTGGCTTTTGGAGAAACAAACAAGCTATTAATTGTCACACGTTGTTTGCAACACATGGTCTTCAGAGGAAACCCACTTCTGCACATAGGCTACTCTTTCTGATTAGATCCGGATCCAAAAAGGAAAGGATTGGTTCTTGACACCCATGCACATTGTTTATTCAGTGGCTATTAATCATCAAACATATGTTGTTTGCAACATATTGTCTTTAGAGGAAAACCACTTCTGCCACATAGGCTACTTTTTCCGATTAGCAGAAAAACAAGAAATGTTTAGATCTGGATCCAAAATGGAAAGGATTGGTTCTTGAAACCCCTGCACATTGTTTATTCAGTGGCTATTAATTGTCAGACATCTGTTGTTTGCAACATATGGTCTTCAGAAGAATCCACTTTTGCCATATAGGCTATTCTTCCTGATTAGCAGCAAGGGATCTATTACATGCACTTTCCTACAGACATCTGTCACATTAGGATCCAACGTATATGGTGGCAGCTGGTGATACTGTTAATTCTATAGGTGTAAGTTACAAATAGTATGTATATTGTACATTGTATATACAATTGTTTTGTTTTGTTTAACGACACCACTAGAGCACATTGATTTATTACTCATCAGCTATTGGATGTCAAACATTTGGTTATTTCGACACAGAGTCAAGTGTAAGCCAGCCTCCAACAGGTTTTGAGCCACTGTCATCAGCATGAGAGTCAGAAGTTCTACTGCTGGACCATCGAGGTTCACATATATACTTAAAACCTACTGATATGACTTATTTGGATCCAATGTTTTAATGACGAGTGGGATGTAGCTCAAACGGTAGCATGTCCACCTGTGAAGCTGTCGGTCATCGGATCAATCCTTCTAAGTGGACCCATTAGCTCTTGGAATATTTTCCATTTCAACTAGTGATCCACAACTGGTTCATCAAAGGCTGCAGTATGTGTTGTCCTGTCTGTGGGATGGTGCATATAAAAGACCACTTACTGCTTATCAAAGAGTAACTTATGTGGTGGCAGAGGGTTTCTTCTAAATTCATATGTCAGAATGACTAATGAGTGACATCTAATAGCCAATGATAAGATAAAAATCAATGTGCTCTAGAGGCATTGTTAAATAAAACAAACTTTACTTTCTTTTTTTAAACTACTGGTATAACTTATTTGGATCCAACGTTCTAATGGGAAGCTCTGTAGTAGAGTTGGGCGGTATTAAAATTTCAAATTCGGTATCAGTATTGTGGGTGTGATTCACCTCAGTATTAGTACGGTATTCGGTATTGACATAGTACTGATAACTATACCCATATCAAACAGTATAAACAAATGCCCATGTTATAGCATTTTCAGTCAGTTCTTTGTAAGTACCGTGCCTACGTGCTCTTCTTCTTATCAACCATTTTGTGGGTAATGTAGTGTCATCAGATGTATTTTTTAGTCTTTTACTAATGACGGGAATACTTATTTTTCAATATCGAAATGTTTGGTATTTAGAGATTTGCTCAGTACGGTAATTCAGTATTGACACGATATAAATACCGAAAGGTATATACCGAATATCGCACAGCTCTACTTTGAAGTCGTTTTCTACATGTTGGCAGTATGGTGAACAAAGCAATATTATTGGTATGTATTACAAGATGTAGTCTTTACTAAGTAGTGACTGTTTTAGTTCAATGTCTTGTTAATGGGAAGCCCTAGGTAACGGTTTCCAATAGCAAAAACATCAATATCTATAGTGAACTATCTCCAATTTCAGTTCTGATATCTCAGTCACTCGGAAGTATCAAAGAAGCTCGAATACCAATTCTTCCAAGTCTTTACAATGAACAGGGAGCGGGATGTAGCTCAAACTGTAGAGTGTCTGCCTGTGAAGGTGTAGGTCGTCGGATCGATCCTTTTCAGTAGACCCATTTGCAGTTTGGGCTATTTTACATTCCAACCAGTGGTCAACAACTGGTTTATCAAAGGCTGTGGTATGTGCTGTCCCGTCTGTGGAACGGTGCATATAAGACCCCTTGCTGCTTATCAGAAAGAGTAGCATATATGGCAGCAGTCGGTTTCCTCCAAATAAATATGTCACAATGAATATATGATTGATGTCCAATAGCCGATGATAAGATAAAAATCAATGTGCTCCAGAGGCATCGTTAAATAAAACAAACTTTGCTTTACTTTTACAATGAACAATACATGGTTTATATAGTCTACTATTTTTTAAAGTTTTATTTGGTTCATTTAAAAGTTTACACAAACAATCTTTTAAAGATATTGGATTTAAATAACTTTAATGCATATCAATATATTTTCTGATTAAATAATACTCAAAAATATATAAAATTACTGATATAAAATTAATTTTATATTGAAATACATTGTACTTTATAAAAAATCTTAGCAAAAATTTCGAATCTTTTTTGTTCTTTGGGTTTTATTATTTTCCTTTTTCTTTTCTTATGTTTCTGTTTTTTATATAGGTGGCTGGGATTTTGCGGGAGTAAGAGGTAGGGGAATTATTATAATTTTTAAAAATTATTTTGTTTGTTTGATACTATTAATAACTGGCCAATCAAACAAGCCAATGTGTGTAGATATATATATATATATATAGATAGATAGATAGATAGATAGATAGATAGATAGATAGATAGATAGATGGGAGATTTCAAATATTCAAATCAATATGTCACATGCCCTTCCTTTAAGACATGGGACCTAAAACATTATGGATGTTGCCACATTATAATAAATTGATGGAGGGACAGATATTCGAGGCAGGTGGGGTGATTAAATAACCAACTGCTCCAGGTTAAATATGATACAGTATTTAATAAACAAGCACCTAGCTGATGTTTTAATCCGATACAATACCAACATGAAACACCCACACAAAGAGAAAGGAGATCAAGTTTCAATAACACTACAGCTAAAATTACTTTCAACAAGTTAGCAAACTGTGATCAATATGGTGGTGGAACACTGGTAATTCGATGAACCATATCTAAACAAGGATTTTCATTTTTTTCATTTTCCAGTGCAAAACACAAGATCCATGGTTGGTTGGTTGTATTTATTTTCGTGCCTATATCCAATTAAGGTTCAAAGCGCACTGTCCTGGGAACACACCAGTCGGTCGTCAGATCGATCCTTCTCAGTGGACCCATTTGCAGTTTGGGCTATTTTCTGTTCCAACCAGAAGTCCACAACTGGTTCATCAAAGCCCATAGTATGTGCTGCTCTGTCTGTGGGACGGAACATAAATAAAAGATCCCTTGCTGCTTATTGGAAAGAGTAGCCAATGTGGCAGCAGCGGGATTCCTCTAAAATAAATATGTCAGAATGACCATATGATTGACGTCCAATAGCCGATGATAAGATAAAAATCAATGTGC
>JAULBS010006360.1:0-11341 GCA_032355785.1 Symmetromphalus regularis | reverse complement strand
CATACGTATTTACGACAGTAAGAACACTACATACGTATTTACGACAGTTGGAACACTACATACGTATTTACGACAGTCGGAACACTACAGACGTATTTATTGCTTTACGACAGTAAGAACACTACATACGTATTTACGACAGTTGGAACGCTACAGACGTTTTTACTGCATTACGACAGTTGGAACACTACAGACGTATTTATTACTTTACGACAGTTGGAACACTACATACGTATTTACGACAGTAAGAACACTACATACGTATTTACGACAGTTGGAACACTACATACGTATTTACGACAGTTGGAACACTACATACGTATTTTCGACCGTTGGAACGCTACAGACGTTTTTATGAGCTTACTACAAACGTGTTTATGAGTTTTGAACATAGAAAACAAATGGTTATGCAGCTTTTAGATGTGAATATAAATATTCCCGCCAGTGGCTGAAACCGAAAACAGGGAACACGATTACCATGGCGACGCGGCCAATTAGCCGCAGTGCTGTCTAGTAGCTTGGCCTACTGAAATAAGCTGGGTTAATCGATTTGATCTAAACACAATTTATCCATTAAGTTTTCTTCCTTCATTTTATTTATTTAATTTTATTTTTCTGAATATGGTAGCAAAGTTTTGAAATACGGTAGGCGATAGAACAGTGGAAACGTCGGTAGTCTACCGCGTGAAGCGGTATAGTTTGCAAGTGTTATTATTATTATTACTAATATTATTAGTATTATTACAGCGGTATTATTATTACAACGGCATTATTATTATTATTATTATTATTATTACAACGCCATTATTATTATTATTATTATTATTATTACAGCGGTATTATTATTATTATTACAGCGGTATTATTATTATTATTATTACAACCGTATAATTATTGGTGTCGTCATCACCATGATTATAATGTGAATTAAATTTGAAGGTACCTGTGAGACAAAACATAGTTGACACCGATTCCGCCGCTACTCCGCCCCCGGCTATACCCACGATATCGCCCTTGACCTTAACTTATTTCCGCCAGTTACTTATTTTTTGGTATTAAATACAGCGACAACATATTTTAAAACCCCACCGCCGAAATAAATATTATTGGAACATTCAGTGAATACGAACAACCCGAGTTTATGAAAACTGTGTTAGCTTGAGGAAATCTAACATACGGGCAAGGCGGACTTCCTGTGTCACGTGATACAAAATGGATACGATGACTCAAACCTAGTAATAATGATGTGTCTGTGAGGCTTGAATGAATGCCAGTAGTAGATCAGATATACTGTGTACATGGGAAATGCCATGATTGTCACTTGGAAGCGGCATGTTGCACAAGCAGTAGCGTAACCGTCTGTGAAGTGGTCTGTCATCAGATCGATCCTTCTAAGTAGACCCATTTGAAGTTTGAGCTATTTTACCTTCCAACCAGTGGTCCACAACTATTTCACCAAGGCAGTGGTATGTGCTATCCTGTATGTGGGAAAGTGCATATAAAAGGACGCTTCCTGCTTATCGGAAAGTGTAACCTATATGGCGGCAGCGGGTTTCCTCTATAGAAAGATGTTTGACGTCCAATAGCCGATGATAAGATAAACATCAGTGTGTATATAGTCTCACAGACCCTTGACCTAATTAATTTCCAAACAAAGAATCAATTTTAAATATAGACATTTGATTTGTCCATAAAAATACTTCATTCAACTATTTACATAACCACCGCATCTCGCTTATTATCAATGTTTTAAAAATAATAATGAATTATGGTCATGGATAATAAATCGTTGAAGATGTGACGTATATATTTCGAGTCACGTGACAGTTATTTCCCCAATTCTATTTTGGGACGAACTGTTATTGAAACTTCTGACGGCGGAAATGGTTTCACCGAAAACATACGAGAAGTTCCGAACTTGAATTTCGAAAATTTTAAATGTGAAAAAAATTAATGGACTCGATAGGGAATTCCCTCTATCATGGTTCAGTTAAAACGTCTTGTGTGATATGAAAGCGAGATCAAGTATCACAAATGCATGTAAGTTTCATTCGTAATCAATATTTAGACAAATAGCCCTTTTAATTACGTGGGACTATGTCTTTAAATAAATCTTGGTGACAATATTCTAGAACATTCCTTTCCTAAACCAGAGGATAATAAATTTACAACCAGAGCCTTATGGACGATTAGTTCAGAATAAACTTGTAATAATCATCGTTAAGTAAAGTTTATTATTATTATTATTGTCATTATTATTATTATTATTATCATCAATATTATTATTAAAATTACTATTATTAAAATATTATTATTATTGTTATCATTATTAATATTATTAAAATTACTATTATTAAAATATTATTATTGTTGTCATCATCATTATTAATATTATTATTAAAATTACTATTATTAAAATATTATTAGTATTGTCATGCAACAGGAACAAGAAACATCACCTACACAACCACAACCACGACGACAACGATGACCACTACCATCACAACCATCATCATGATCATTATCCTTTTCCTTCATCATCATCATGATCAACATCATCAGCAACAGCAGCAGCAGCATCTTGCCAGTGATCATGAGTGCACAAGATTGCCTATATATCTATATATCGTTTAGACTTTGAATTGTTCATAGAAGTAGTTTTGAAAATGGAAACAGTTTTATCGTTTGTTCTCATTCGATATCTAAATAACTAAAAAGACGAAGTTGGAAATCAAAATGCAGGGTGAGACACCAGAGAAATTTGTGGTCTATTCTTATGCGGTGAGTATTCTGACAATAATGATGAATCTTGTCCTGGGATCACACTCAGATCATATTGGACGCAATATATTTATCTTTATTCCTCTACTTGGTACTTTGGCAAAAGGTGTCGTCTCTTTGTTAATCGTCATGTTAAAGCTGGATTTAAATTATTTCTACCTAGCAAATTGTCTTCAGGGTATCACTGGTTCTACGACCACCGTGCTTCTGGCATGTTTCGCCTACATGGCAGATATTACGCCACCTGAAGGAGAAAGGACTTTGGCCATGACGTTGACAGAAGTGGCTGCTTCTTTGGCAAGCGTGGCAGGGAATCTTGGCGTTGGATTTCTTATATCTATGACCGGATACTTCTACCCCATGATAATCAACGCTTGTGTCCTTCTAGTCATTGTGCTGTATGTTTTATTTGAATTAAAAGAAACACAACATCGTAGACGAGAGTCTAACTTTTTTCCTCTAGTCCACTTTTAGCAAGTGATTCGGTTCTCATAGGATTCGGATTTCTCATATCTATGAATGGACACTTCTATCCCAAGATAACGCTGAAGTCCTTCAAGTCATTGTGATGTTTGTTTTACGTGGCTTAAAATACAAAAAGACAGATTAGTTTTGCATATTCTGTATCGCTGGGATGACTCACACAGCAAGAGACAATATTGACATTGTTTATACATCACAGACCTCGAAAGACCTTGATAGAAGACTAGGCCCTTAGCACAGTTAGAGTCTTCAATTACGCCAGCAGAAGTGCTCTTTTTATTTTCCTTCTTCACAAGTGCGTGTCGGACGTCAACTTAATCATTATGTCACTGGCATCTCGTTCCAGATGCTTGGACCGAGAGGGACTTTGAAAATAAATAAAACCACCTGGTGCTATGATATGGAGTGTAGCTATTGGCGCCATTTTATTCTCATGACTTCTACCCAGGACCAGTTGTGGTTGGCTGGTTGGTTGTATTCCTTTTCGTTCTTATATCCAATTAAGGTTCAAGCACGCTGTCATGGGCACACAGTTCAGCTTCCAGTGCCGTCTGTTCATGACAGAGGGTAATGTTAGTAAGAGATACGAAACCCGCTGCCGCCACACTAATGCAGCTTCTTTTATTGATAAGCAGAAAGGGATCTTTTATATGCACTGTACCACAGACAGGATAGCACATACCACGGCCTTCCATAAACCAGTTGTGGACTACTGGTCGATGTAAATGGTATACACCTACCCACTGAGACTTGCGAAGCACTCATTCAGGGTTAGAGCCGGTATCAAGATAAAACAAGAATCACATGCCTCGACTGAGATTTTATCACAGAACCTACCAGCCATGAGACTGATAGCGTAATTACTTGGGGCCGGTTGACCAACTGCGGGACTTGCACAGTTATTTATAGAACACAACAATGAGATTATTGAAGTAAGCAGTTCTTTTCAATATGACTTTCAAAACAAGTATTGATAATTTTGTTACCAGAATTACATATATTCCATTCAAATACAGCATATTTATAGTAAAGGCTAGAAATATGTCAAGGAAACTAGTAGGCCTAACGTCTCTAAATTACCAGTCGACACAAGCGAGCGGAATTATTTCTCAATTTCTACGTCGCCAGTCGAAATTCTAACGGAAAAATACGAACCTTTACGAAGAGCCCCGAACGCAGATTTGACACATATTAAATAGTGGTATGCAACCTACATTACTGCTATTTTCTGCCTCGGTTTACAGCATCCCTGCTGTTTCTGATAAAATGTTTTGCCTGGGGATGTGAAAAATGTCTCCTGACATTTAAAGTTAGGCGTTCAGAGTCGGTTCAATTATTGTGATCATTAAAGATTTGTAAGCGTTGCTAAGCACTCTCCGCTCGCCCAATGCTAAAGGCTATTATAGTACTAGCACAGGAATCAGTATGAAATATTTTAAAAGACGTCATAGTGAAAACGTTTGTTTTCTGTTTAACGACACCATTATCACATCGAGTTATTAATCATGAGCTATTAACGACGTAACTATGATAATTACGTAATGGTGACGTCATACAATAAAGAACATTATGTACTATATCAAAGGTATTTATCTCTCACAGAGGCGGATTCAATAATGTTGAAGCGGAGAGTTAAACGTAAGAGTTAACAATAATGGAATAGTAAGCGACAATGGCCAGGCAGCAATTTGAGGGGATCAGGGCAGTGCAAAGTTGGTAATAGGCCTGGATTAGATTGAAAATGTATGCCCCCATTTAAAATTACTCATTGAGTATATCTGTAATCAGTGCTGAATATCAGGGGGAGTAAGCCCCCTCAAAATCGTAGGTCCATGCCAAATGGCCCACATGACCCCTCTTTGTCCGGGCCTAAAGGGGATCGGAGTGATTTTTTTTTTTTCTTCAATGCAGGTGCTATGATGCGCATTTTGGGATATTCTACACGTAAAGTTTCCGTGTGATATCATTTATATTACTACAAGTTTATATCCACACGTACGTTAGTAGCGTACAATATTTTTAAGCCACACTTATATTTCCACTAGAAGTCTAATAAAATATGATATTCAATGATTTACCTCCATAAAAATGCCTCGTGATGAAATGGCTTGTAAATATTTACAATAAACTACAATCATGCAACAACACACTGAGGTAATATTTCACATCAACGTCAGTAGATGCAGGTGATTTACTGCCTGGCTGCTCTTCACAGCGCGGGTGTCAATAACCTGTTTGCATTGACGCCAATAACGCTGTGCCACGTTGAGGACAACATAAAAAAAATTCCGCGACAAACGACACACAGTAGCCTACGGGTAGATCGCATGACAGCCGTGTTGCTATTGCGACAGTAAAAAAAAAAGTAAAGTTTGTTTTATTTAACGACGCCTCTAGAGCATATTGATTTTAATTTTTTTGTCGGCTATTGAACGTTAATGCTATGGTCATTTAATTCTGACATTTATTTGGAGGAAACTCAGTACCGCCACATAGGCTACTCTTTTCCGATAAGCAGCGGTTATATGCACTGTCCACAGACAAGACACTACATAGTAAGACCGTTTATGAATTAGTTGTGGACCACTGGTTGAAACGGAAACTATACCAAACTGCAAATGGGTTCAATAAGAAGGATCGATCCGACGACCGACCACTTCACAAGCGGACACGCTACCGTTTGAGCTACATCCCGTTCCCCTATAACGATACATGAAGGAGGTTATTCTAACCTGTTCTTAGAACTTTCCCTGTAGTGATTATGCTACCGCACTCGCGGCTTATAAGTACTGGGATCAAATCTCAATCGAGGCATGGGTTTATCACATGCCGTAGTTTGTGCTTTCCTGTCTGTTGGATAGGGCATATAAACGATCCCTTTCTGCTTATCGAAAAGAGTAGCCACATTAGTGTGGCGGCAGCGGGTTTCGTCTCGCCAACTAACACGAACTTCTGTCATAGACAGCATAGAAAGATGAGTTGTATGCCAAGGACAACGTGCTTGAAATAATAACAACAACCATAAATAAATAAATAATAAAACACATACTACACCATTGGCAGGTTTAGGAACACAAGCGCTAGGAATCGCCTGCTAGACTGATTTCTACGCTTAACGTTAGATACATATAATGAGATAAAAGAAGATGGTAACCAGTCTAATCATACGCGAGCGGTCGCTCACCTAAATACCCAATGTTTTTTTTTGTTTTGGTATGCATATTTTAAAATGTTACCAGAAGTCTGTTGTATCATTCCCAGGGATATGTGATATGATTACAATACGTTCTCACTAATTATTATTGATTGAAAAATTGAAATGCACGAATTATTTCCCTCCAGGCTACAGTTAATATTTGCACATGGGAATACCGCCAACAGCATCTCACTGAATCGTGTTGTCTTTGTTGGAAACACTTTTTTCTTTCCGTTATTATATTTTTTTCAGAGAAACAGAAACGAAACGATTTCCCGAAAGATAATATTTATATACGTTTTTAAAACGCAGCACTTCATTTCATATTGGATTATACGTTTCCTAAGTGTTTCACTTTCAGTAATTATGGTATGTATACAGCACACAAAAATAAAGTGAAGCACTGCGTTTTTAAAGTGTTTCATTATAAGTGAGTTATTTATAGTTTGCACCTGAAACAAATCACAAAATTCCCAGATCAGATTCCGATTTGCACCTTCAAATCTATACGGAGTAAATGTAACTATAGCTGTGATTGGTGGATATATATGACAGTGGTTATGGCATACTTTCTTTCATTTCATTGTCGTTGTAGCAGAACAATTATTACAACAGCTACACGTTATAGTTGTTGATGCCTGCGGTGGAAATAAAAAAATGCCGTTGACATTTTCTGCTGATCAGAGGGTGACTATCGTAAACATTCAATAAATCATTAAAATGTTATGTGACAGTATATTTTCTTTAAGCAGTATTCATTGAGGTGCCATACTGTGGTTTGAAATGTTGCTTCTATTACTTTTATGGAAAAAATGCTACAATGGTCGTTGATAAGATTTTATTTGTCCAATAGACCTACAATACTTTCAGTACTTTAAAGAAGAGCAGCTGAAAGTAATTCAGTTTGGGTTATTGTTTTCATAACCAGTATCTATAAACACCCACTAAAATAGATGAGATAAAAATATCATTTTATGTTTTAGACGTTTACATTTCGTCCACAAACAGCATGTTAAACGCTTTCAAACCCTCCATGACTTATCTCCCTTTTTTTCGACGCAAGATCGGCTTATCTGTGACGTCATACATATACTAAGGATATTTGCATTGCTAGTAACTAAGTGAAATAGCTTCAACAATTCATTTTATTTGCGCACAGCTCGCTATCAATATGCTCTTTCAGGGGCGTTGGAGCCGGGGGGGAGGGCTGGTGGGTCTGCAGCCCCCCAATAATTTAAAATTTTAATGTTATTCTTGTGTTTTTTGGTAAAGTAAATTTCTTCTTAGTATTAGCAGCCCCACCCCCCATATGAATTTCGTTCCAACGCCACTGTCTTTGATATTAATGTGCATATATGTACGCATAATATTAAACGCATAATATATTTAATTAATTTCCAAACAAAGAATTAATTTTAATTATAAACATTTGATTTGACCATTGAAATACTTCATTCAACTACTTATACAACCACCGTATCTTGCTTATTATTAATATTTAAAAAATAATAATGAATTATACTCACGGACAAATAAATCGAAACAAAATAACGGTTTTTTTTTCTGTTTAAGGTGTGATGTATATATTTCGATCCACGTGACGGGTATTCACTCGTTAACCATTTCTATAAACAGCAAGGGATATTTTATATGCACTATCCCACAGACAGAATAGCACATACCACGGCTTTTGTTAAACCAGTTTTGGACCACTCGTCGGTGTAAGTGGTATACACCTACCCACTGAGCCTTGCGAAGCACTCACTCTGGGTTGGAGCCAATACAGAGATTAAAAATCCCATTCCTCAACTGAGATTTGATCTCAGTACCTACCAGCCTCGAGTCCGATAGCTTAACCACTGTACCACGGAGGCCGTTAATAATTCTCATGATTGGTTCCAGTGGTGTAGTTGTTAAGCTATCAGACTCATGTCTGGTAGGTACTGGGAACAAATCTCAGTCAAGGCATTGGATTTTTAATCTAGATACCATCTCCAACCCAGAGTGAGTGCTCTACAAGACTCAATGGGTACATGTATCCTATTTGCACCAACTTGTGGTCCAGAGCTGGTTTATAAAAGACTATAGTATGTGCTGTCCTGTTTGTGCATATAAAATATCCCCTGCTACTATCAAAAAAGCATAGCCTATGTGGTGGAGGCAGATTTCCTCAAAAAACTTTGTCGGAAAACACCATATGTCTGGCAAATAAGTACAAAAACAGAGTTTTGTGTGCCAATTTTATTCCCATCCTGAAAATTTTGAGGAGAATAATTGTTCTTTCCTCAGTTTTTTCTAAAACCAATGTCTGCAATACCTTTTACCAAGATACAAGTTGAAATATTTCTTCACTGCAATAATGAAAATATCTTTCAACACACAAAATATATACAGGATATTAAGCGAGTTGCCATTTATTATCAAATTATTTCTCCAGGGACATAAAATATGATAATAAATGTTAACGTGTTTGATATTCTATTTATTTCCCAAAAATATTTTAATTTTTCTATTCTTTAAACTTTCTAATTGCACAACAGTTTAGAGAAACACTATCCTATAACATTATGGATGATGTTACATCATACTTTTTCAAGTTTTAGAGAAGTCATTTGCACTTTTACAAAATTATAATGTTATATTTAGTACAGGCAAACTTATTGGTCATAACGACCAGAGTGATCCAATATATAATATTTCTCACTGAGAAAATATGAAAAATATTTCCCAGTTATGAGTGGGGTAATACAATAGCTTTAGGTCTCTAAGAAGAGAGATAATTCTCTCTACTCACTTTTACTAAGGAGAGAGATAATTCACTCTACTCACTTTTACTATGGAGAGAGATAATTCTCTCTACTCACTTTTACTAAGGAGAGAGATAATTCTCTCTACTCACTTTTACTAAGGAGAGAGATAATTCACTCTACTCACTTTAACTAAGGAGAGAGATAATTCTCTCTACTCACTTTTACTAAGGAGAGAGATAATTCACTCTACTCACTTTTACTGAGAGAGATAATTCACTCTACTCACTTTTACTAACATACATGCACCTGTTATCAACCACTACCTGAAATCCTTCTTCACTGCGATAATGAAAATATCTTTCTATACATAAAACAAAATCGATCTGCTGAAATATTAAACATCATATACAAAACATTGGAGTCTGCAATGAACTAGTCAAATAATATAACATAAGAAGCATAGATTAGAATGGGTTGACAAAAAATAAATCCTGAAAATATTTTATGCATTTTATGGACTTCTAAAGTGATGGAAGAAGCCTGGGGGGGGAAGGGGGTGGGGCACACGTAATGCATTGCAATATGAGCCGCCATGTTGGTTCGATGACTGAATTGGTGGTTTGTGCAAAACATGAAATGGTCGCAAATTTTGACCATATTCAGAAAAAAAATCGAACAGATAAAAAATCCAGAATTTTTGATAAATCCAGAAAACTTTCATCTATGAAGAAGGTTGGATTAATATTAGATTTGCAATTCAATTTTATCTTAACTTTTATTTATCAGGAACAGTGGAGCAAGGGTGCAGGGTCATGGCCCCCACTTTTTAGGGACAAAATAAAAAAATGCACTCTATGGGCCCGGTCTATAAGCGCCTAACTAAACAAAATGCATGCAGATCAGGCACATGACCATATTTTTGCACCACTGTGACAATAATAATATAGATGTGTACAACTTACGACATCCAGCCTCGTCAGAGCTGTCGGGACAGTCTGGGATCAAATCACAGCGGAGGCGACCATCGATACATGTTAGATCTGCACATTGGAAGTCACCCGGAGCACACAGAGATCCATCTGAATATAAACAATGTTATTTGGTCAACATGAGTTTCAAAAACTAATTTTTATAACAATCTATATTAGACTTACTACAGGCTCTTATATCAATCCATATTAGACTTACTACAGGCTCTTATAACAATCGATATTAGACTTACTACAGGCCCTTATAACAATCTATATTAGGCTTACTACAGGCTCTAATAACAATCCAAATTAAACACTACTGGCTTTTATAATAATCTAAACAAGACTTACTACAGGTTCTTATAACAATCAATATTAGACTTACTACAGGCTCTTTCATCAGACCCATCAGTACAGTCAGCTACTCCATTGCAGCGGTATCTTGGATCGATACAAACCCCGTCATCACAGCGGAACTGTCCCTCAGGGCACAGAGACGGCAAAACAGGAACTGGCAACAAACAAACAAAATATTTAAAATATATTTCATTTTTTTTCTTTTGTTTTATGACACCACTAGTTAAAGTTTGTTTTATTAAATGACGCATCCAGAGCACATTGATTTTTTAGCTTATCATCAGCTATTGGACGTCAATCATATGGTCATTCTGACAATATTTTTTTTAGAGGAAACCCACTGCTGTCACGTTAGCTACACTTTCCGATAAGCAGCAAGGAGTCTTTTATATGCACTTTTCCACAGACAGGACAGCACATACCATGGTGTTTGATGAATTAGTTGTGGACCACTGGTTGGAATGGAAAATAGCCCAATAGTTTTGATCTATTATTTGAAATCTGACAATTTTACACTCAATGTGTTTTTGGTACTTACTGCATTGGAGTGGATCTTCATCCGATGCATCAACACAGTCAGGAAATCCATCACAGAACTGGTCCTTAGAGATGCAGACTCCATCACCACAACGGAATTCACCAATCGTGCAGTTTCTTGATGCTGAAATAGTTTAACAATATACGTATAATTGCTGCTGTAAAAAACCTTAACAGACTGAACATCATTCTATCTATCTATCTATCTATCTATCTATCTATCTATCTATCTATCTATCTATCTATCTATCTATCTATATATATAT
>JAULBS010006349.1:0-11342 GCA_032355785.1 Symmetromphalus regularis | reverse complement strand
CCCCAACAGAGATTATGCTTGAATCCACCTCTTCAGAATCGGCATCTGCCGAGTCAGTGGAGACAGCATCTGAATCAACCCCCTCTTCAGAGTCATCAACCAGTTCAGACTTATTCAAATCTGTAGCTGAATCAGCCCGAGCTTCGTGATGTTGGATAAAATTATTTTGTCTTTGCTTAATGAGAATGTGGTTTCACAAACAAAGAGGAAGTGAGATGGATTGCGGGATAAATTAAAGCACTGCCCTCTTTGTTAAATCTCTGAAACTAATATAAAGGCTATTTTGATTAGAAAAATTAATTGGAAACCATATTACAGTAAAAACATAGTGACTCGCGTTACTCTATCCCATGTTTCGTGACTCGCGTTACAGACATTCCATGCCTAATATTGTATGAGAGAAGGAGAGGACAGTCCTCTTAAGAAAGGAAAAGGGATGCAGATATATCATTGGCAGTTTCATTCTACCAGGGCTTCAGTGTAGTAAGAAAAAAGAGCCTTTTTCGTGACTCGCGTTACAGCATTTTTAATGCTGGGTTAAAAGGACTGTCATCAAAAACGTAGGTTAGACAACAAAGTTTTATGACCAAAAATGTTGAGAATATGGCACAGTGAAATTATATCAACAGTAAAAACGCAGAAGGTATTTGAACATTGAGCTGTAGGTGGCCAGCAAAAAGTACTATCTGGAATGAAAGAAACCACGTTTTCTATGTATCAAGTTTGAAAGGTGGGATTTCCATGAATGAAGTGTGTAGCCATCGAAATTAGCTGCTTTCTTGCAACAACAACGTATTTTCAGTCAAAAAATAGAACATACGATGGAAATACAATTTTAAAAAATCACACTGTTTTCCCTGTTAGCATGGAAATGCCCAGAAACAGATCTTTTATCATTTATCATTGACAGTACAGTACAAACCACGAACATTGGTAAACCAATTGTAGATCGCTGGCAAGCGTAAATGGAGCCCTGCGGAGCACTAACCTTGAGTTAATTAAAACTCTCATGTCTCGACTGAAGTTCGAATCCCAGGTCCAGCAGGGAGGTACAGTTTTGAGGGTTTTTTTCTCTCTCTGTTTTCGTTTTATTTATTTATTTTTAATTTTTTATTTGAGACATCGATACTTAATTCTTTTTCAAAGGATTTAATATTAGACTGTTAATAATTTATTGGCGAAATGTATGACTGATATGTGCATATCGTATTTCCAGCACACAGTCTGTTACAGACATATTAATTCCAATTTTAACATTAACATAATGATTATGGTCAATCTTGTTACAGTTTGACGTTTAAACACATCATTTGCAATTTTAACATTGATTAAAATAATAATTATGGTTATGACTGTCACAGTTTGACATTTAAACATCAAACAGTATATTTTAAAATATGTTAGATATGATACAAAACACCCAATCTGCATTAATATATTAGTATATCTACATATTAGCATTAATATAATATATTATCTGAACTGGGAATTGCAAAACTATGTTAATGTTTTACTGGGGGTGGGGGGAGATTTGTATGATTTGTTTCCTGAAATCAATGTTACATGAAACTGAAGAAATACTAATATTATTATTATTGTTATTATTGCTGTTGTTGTTGTTGTTGTTAGTAGTAGTAGTAGTAGTAGAGTAATATTAATATAACTTCAACATCAGTGTAAGCACTGTCAGTGTAGATTGACAAAGTGTCATATTTTGGTTGTCCAGACAGTAAGCCCGTTAGAAATAGTAGTCCAGTCAAATTATGGGTAAACTCCCTAAACAATATATCAAAAACCTAATATTGGCAAAACAAAGGGAAATTTGTCAAATATGCTAATTTATGTTAATTAGGTAGCCCGACTTGTCAAAATCAGAGAACCTCCCTATCTTTGGAAATAATTATACAATTCTGGCATCCAAGGTATCTATTCCTATGTTTTGTGGATCAGGGAATTCAATTATGCCATTGCTGGCTTGAACAGACATGATGCAACACAGGAAATATGGAAATTAGGTGTCATACCCTGCCAAAATCAGAGAATCACCCTATAGTAGAGTTAATACATGACCCCTAAAAATATCGCAAGAAAACATTTTATGGTGTTTTTCTGTTGCATAAGGTCACCAAAAGAACATATTAAAAGTTGGCCGAAATAGGACCATCAGGAAGAGTCTAAATATGACGTCAAGAAAAAGATAGTCGCCAGTGTAGACTAGAGCATATTTTAAAACAGGGCTCATTAAAATTAAAAGTGGGATTTTTGAGTAGAATGTGGTATCCAATCATATTAACCTATTTTTAGGGTGCCGACTATGACAAAATAGGATACCAGCTCAAATTTTAGTTGTTGACCCTCAAAATCAAAAAACAAAATGGCCGTCCAAAATCCCGAGATTTTGTTAAATTATTGAGATTAAATGTTCACCTTGCAATAGTGTGTCCAAATTATTCCACCAATGACCAAATTTGTATTTTAGGATGAACAAATTTAATAAAAAGATATGTGGCTGAAAAAAACCACAACCCATGTTTCACCAATGTTTCAAGGTACCCTAAAACATGTTACGTTTTTGACATCATGCAAACATCTTTTCACCATGAATCCACAATGGCAACAAATAGTTTACATTTGGGACAAATATATACCAAATTTTATAAAGGTTTATGATATGCTGGTTATTATGGAATATGGTTTTATAGGATTGGTGCAATTAATCTTTGACTAAACCATCATTAAAGAACCACACCCAATTTCTTATTTTGGCAGCCCATAAAATTCCCCAAATTTTATATTTGATAAAAAACAGGCGCGGTTCCATGGGGGAGAGCACTAGGCGCATGCCCACCCCCCCCCACACCCTAATTTTCGGGCAATGAACATTTTTCTTGTAAATATGGTTTAATAAATTACTCTGAGGTGTCAGGAAATCGCACCTAAACGTATTAGATTTCAAATTTTTCTGGGGAGGGCCTCAATACCCCATCCCCTTGTCTTTTTATTACCCATATGGCTCAACATTTCTTGCCCACTAGACAGGGTTATCCAGCTTTTGCACGGTGCTAGAAAAATCTGTCTGACCCTAGGGCTAGATAAATCTATCAGTCCATGGGCTAGACGATTTCTACATACGCCTTTCCGACGAACTAATAACGGAACTTCTTATTAGGAGATATAGCTGTTTTGTTTGCTGTAAATATATTCTGGGAATGAAATAAACAAATTTAATTAAAAATGTAAAGTAATAATAGCACATTTATTTTAATATTGAAAAAAAAAAAAAAATCAATGAATTGCCTATACTAAATATGACGTCATTATAATTTGTAAAAGTGGAAATGACGTCACTAAAACAAGGAAAAGTACAACGTAACGTCAAGTTGCAGGAAATACTTTTTTTTAATTTTAAAAGTTTTGCATTTTCATTTAAGTGGGCAAGAAAAAGAATCAATCACCGTTTGTGAGGTATAGACAAGGCAGTTCATGTATTATTATTGTTGTAGTTGTTCTTGTTGTTGGTAGTAGTAGTAGAACAATACATGTACAAATGCCCTGATCTCCCCCCACCCCCACCACGAAATATGTGCACGGTGATCGGAAATGAAATAGTCAAATACAAACCTAAAGTTTGTTTTATTTAACGACGCCTCTAGAACACATTGATTTACATTTTATCATCGGTTATTGGGCATCAATCATAAAGTCATTGTGACATATGTTTTAGAGAAAACCCGCTGCCGCCACATAGGCTACTCTTTCTGATAAGAACAGCAAGGGGTCTTTTATATGCACCGTCCCACAGACAGGACAGCATATAAAACGGCCTTTGATAAACCAGTTGTGGACCACTGACTGGAACGGAAAATAGCCCAAACTGCAAATGGGTCCACTGAGAAGGATCGATCCCGCTCCATTATTGATCAGCGTTACGCAGACTCCTTCTAGGTAGATCTTTAAAAAATTAAGTTTGTATTATTTAACAACGCCTCCAGAGTACATTGATTTTTATCTTATCATCGGCAATTTTTACTTCAATCAGATGGTCATTCTGACATATTTATTTAGAACAAACCCGTTGCCGCCACTTTAGCTACTGTTTCCGGTAAGCAGCAAGCGGTCTTTTATATGCACTGTCCCACAGACAGGACATCACATATCATGGCCTTTGATGAACCAGTTGTGGACCACTGGTCCGGAGAGAAAATAACCCAAACCGTGTACATATATACAGTGGTAAAGTGTGGATGGGGCCACAGGGGCGGTTGCCGTGGGTCCAAAATTCTTAGGGTCGCAAACTTTCAAAATAAAATAGTAATAATAAATAAAAATTAGCGCGTTCTCCCCTAACCAGTAGCAGATCTAGGAGTCTTTTCTCGTTTTTTTAATATACATTTTACGAGTGGGCGACTTATTAAACCATAACCCATCATAATTCAGGGCCGTAGGAACTACTTTGGGAGTGTGTGTGGAGGTGGGGGTGGGGGGGGGGGTCACTGACAGACATCTTTGGAAGTGGTGTGGGTGGGGTGCACTATAACATATTTTGGTTATAATGGCAAATATTAATATGTAAAAAAATAAAAAAGACCAGAAGTGTGAGGGGGCACGTGCCCCCTGTTCCTATGGGCCTGTATTTAGACCCCCCTCCCCTTTCATGAATCCTGCTAACACAGACAATCTGCCAATGTTCGAACATCCAACATAGTTTTTCAACAGGATGAGATTCAGGAGTGCTAACAGTCCACGGGTTACGGGATCGCAATATTTAATCTCCGGGCTTTAAAGCAGCCCACGCTACGCCATGCATATATAGCACCTATTTGGCTTTGACACTATTCAGAAATGTTTTTTATTTGATGTTATATAACTTCGTAAACCAAGATCTGGCAGACGTAGCAGCGATTTGAGAACAGTCAGAAACTCTGATTATTGATTGGCGTTATGCAGACTCCTTCTAGACAGATCTTAAACAAGTCTTTGTCATTAGAGAGTTCTGGGGTGCTCAAACCTGGGTTTGTCATGGCAACACGAAAATACCATTTAGTTAACTGAAAACATTTCAGGAATTCATTTTGTTAAGTTGATGATATTTCATTCTGATCCTCAAATCAGTAATGCACTTTGACGGTCTGCTTTCCGATTTTCATTACTATTCAGTTAAGCCACAGTTTGAGGTAGGAAAACCTACGGAAGTTTTGATTAACGTCGAAAAGCGCACAGTCGAAAGTTCCAGGTTTTTTCGTGACCTATTGATTTGTTTCTTATATAACTTAAACAACAATTCTGATGAAATGTCACAACGTTATAGAAAATGTTCATCAACTGTCTCCCTGTATTTTGTATGACCGTGTACCGAGTACATACTTTATGATTCCGTGTACTAAATGTTATTTGAACGATTTAAAGAAAAACTTTTCTAAATGTCTGACATAAGATCAAGTCCAACTAAATATCATGTCCGACTCAAGGTAACTTAACCTTTTTAGGTGTATGACATGATAGTTGTGAACTATGAGGATCAAAGGAAACCTGGTGAATTATTTTATTTGCACCTTCCCCCAATGACAGAACCACATAGCTCATACCTAGAGCTTGATATATCAGTTGTGCACCACTAGCTGGAATAGGAAACAACCATATGATTACATCAAACTCAATAGCGCCTTTTAAACAGTACTTAAACCTCACAAGTCTCTTGGGGCGTGTAAAAATACTAAACAAATCAGTGCAAAAGGTTCGAATGCCGTTAAATACATATAAAAATTATTATATTAACAACAAAAACAAAACAACCCACAATCCCCCCACCACCTCTAAAAATCCCCAACAAAAACCCACCATCATAATAGGAATAAAATATAACAACACATCAAATTTATCAAATTGATATGTTTTATTATGCATAATTTTTGAAATCTTACAACACATAGCAAATATTATGAATGAAATGTATTGTAAGTAATAAAAATATTTTACTATTAAAACAAAAGTGGAATATGAGACGTAAAGAAGATTAATCGTATGTAAAACATATCTAATATATTAAAATATTTATCCTAATTAAAATAACTAATATTTAACTTAGCTCAGCTCCTTACCCATTCGGCAATTATATATATATATATATTGTTTATAATACAAACGCCCATTATAAAATATATACTCTGTTTTCAAACATACTAATACAATTATTAAAAGTGCAGTTACATTTATTTCCTAGAATCCAAAGCATGGTTAGTTTTTAATAGTATCATCTTCTACTATCGAGGGTTTCATGGTGTTGTTACGAACCATTTCGAAATGCAACCAGCCATTAGGTAATTTTTTTTAAATGGCGTTTTCGTTTTTGGAAAGGGTACTCTTTAGACTATTTTAATTCTAACCCTTTCTAATTATTGATGGCCTATCTGAAGTTCTGCAGCACGTATACACAGTCTACATTATAAAGTATGGTTGATTTTTTAAATAAAAATAAGGCCAAAGTAATTGCCAAAAGAGGAAAAGTTTTTAAGCTCCAAAAGGTGGTATGTTTGGGGATAAAGTTTATAAAATGTATACTCAACAATTAAATAAATAAATCAGTGTGAGGTACAAAAAGAAAAGAAAAAAAAAAGATAATAATAATAATGATAATAATAATAATAAAATAATAATAACAACCCAACTTATTCGATATAACATTAATAAGATTTATAAATAAGTACCACCATGATAGCTGATATGAAATAGATACAACGAAACCCTACTATATACCAATGATTAGTATTTTCTGTATAAACGCGCACATTACCAAAGATACATATAAGGTCATGGTAATTTGTGGTGAAGGCACTTCGAGCATACCGGTATAAGAAAATGATGTAAACATATTAACAATTGCCCCCAGATCCTCACCAAAACCTTCCTTCTAGCCCAGTAAACGATATATAAATAGGGTTATTTAAAGACTCCAAAAAAAAATAAATTTGCTATTGGGGAAAACAACAGAGTAAAATTATATTCTCTCAACTTGACAATTACCCCCCAAATCCCCATCAAAAACATCCTCCTAACCCATTACAAGATTTTTTAAAATAAAAAACAATCATGTTAAATAACAGAATATACCTGAATTTTTTTTTAAATAAGGAGTATCTATAACACAACTTCAAGAAGGTAATACAAAACGATACTTTCTTAGAAAAAAAAAAACCAGACAGTTTGAAGACAAATTGAATGTTTTGCATAACTCGCTAAGTCCATATGATGTTAGGTTAAGACAAACTTTGTTTTACAATTACCTTGATGTGCATGCATACGTGTAAATCGTATTCATTACATGCTCGGAGAAAGAATATTTATATTAAGTGTGAAAACAAATGTCAAGGCATGATGATTCGACATTATTTTTCTCTCGTCTGCATTTTTTCTTTTTCTCAGTTGTATAATTTTAATTATTTATTTCTTTTTTAAAACGTTAGTTTGTTGAATTTAAACAAAAGTTGTTACATTTTCTCTAAATAATCTGCTAAAATATGAAAATTAGACCTCGTAAAATAAAACAAACTTTACTAGTGGTGTCGTTAAAAAAACAAAACATAACATTTTCTATGAAACCTTAAATAAAACATGTTTTCATTCTGCGCAATTCTGTTTCATGTAACAGCCACGTTTAATATCTACTTAAAGGAGGCAATAATTTCATGTCCATTAATCTCACCATTTTGGTGTCTACTTAATGGAAATAAATCTTCTGATGTCGTTTCGGCGGGAAATTGCCTGCTAATGGCAGACGAACTATTGATTCGTGAACAAACTGCATACACAGTCGCACTGGCTTTTATCAAAGGATCGTCAACAGACGTGAGGACTGATTACTCATTTTATACATGCAACTTCCCCAAGGTGAACAATATGAGCTCTTAACAGGCATCTAATACAGCCAGGGCATCCAATCAAAATGAGAAGTGCTTTTTAACGTGCAGTCAAATCGTACATTTGTGGTTTTATAAGAGGTTTAAATAATGTAAAAATCGTATATAAAGACCATCCATATAAACAAACGGGCAAAAGAAACGATACCAAAAATAAGAATAAAATATTTTTGACATTTGGATATTTTGTTTAAGGCTTCTGCAGATTTTGTTTTCATTTCTGCGTAAATTAACTTATGGCATTTATGTTGACTATACATCTGTTTTGTAAATACAAAATGTTATTTTCAAAGTTTTGTGTGGTTCCTCAAAGTTATTGTTAAATTATCCTTGGTATCATTTCATTTGCCCATTAGTTTAGTTGGCAACATTTTTAAAACTTACTGTAACAACTACGACAAAACAGGACATCAATTGGTCATTTGAGGATTTATTTTCTGAAAGGGTGGGGGGTGGGGGTTGGTATTACATTTCATCTGAAATCTATTCAAACATGTTTGGTTTTCATGGTCCAAAACTGACACAACATAAGAAATATTGTCCAGTCAGGAAGATCAAGTAAAAAAAATAGAAAAGTAAAATTACTTTTAAAATGTTAAGTTCACCAACAACAATTTGCTGTCTTTAATATAAAACAAGAAATAAAATTGATATTAATATTACATGCATATATATAACATATATTGTTTGTTTTTGTCTAAAGACTGTTTATTTTGTCTATCATTTGTTTTTAATTGCATATGCTGACATGCATTTTATACCACATTTTTCAATCTACTTTAACAAAGATTAAAAACCTAGATAGGAAATAATTTCATGAGTGGTTAATATAAAACATAAAAAATACTGACTGGCATTTATGATAAATGACTGAATGATATCAAGTCCCATGAATCCACGGATGAATATCATCATCTCATCCAGAACCAAATTGGCTTTATCATCCTTCATGAGCAACTTAAAGTCTCCCAGAATGGCTTGCAAACTGAAAACAATAATAAAATCAAAACATGTCAATTTAAAATTGATGAACTAACGTGCTGTTCAAAAGAATGTCCACAAATATGGGATTCTGCATAAATGTGAAAAACTTCGATCAATGTTTTATGAGATGAATTACAGACTTAAAATGTTTTTCAAAATTAATGAAACCAAGGAACTTATCAGGCTACTTTATGAGAATGTCTGAGAAATGAATTAAACTAAGGAATGCATCAGGCTACTTTATGAGAATGTCTGAAAAATTAATTAAACCGAGGAATGCATCAGGCTACTTTATGAGAATGTCTGAAAAATTAATTAAACCAAGGAACTTATCTGGCTACTTTATGAGAATATCTGAGAAATTAATTAAACCAAGGAATGCATCAGGCTACTTTATGAGAATGTCTGAGAAATTAATTAAACCAAGGAACTTATCTGGCTACTTTATGAGAACGTCTGAGAAATTAATTAAACCAAGGAACTTATCTAGGTACTTTATGAGAATGCCTGAGAAATTAATTAAACCAAGGAATTTATCTGGCTACTTTATGAGAATGTCTGAGAAATTAATTAAACCAATGAACTTATCTAGGTACTTTATGAGAATGTCTGAGAAATTAATTCAACCAAGGAACTTACATGGCGACTTTATGATAATTTCTGAGTTTTCTTTGCCTTTATTAAAGGAACAGAACACTTTCAAGAGCAGACACACATACTTGTCAACATTTGAAAATCATCACGGGGAAGACTGCGTGAAATTCTTTTAATGCAGTTTGCATATTGCAAAAGTTTATCAGTACCAAACATGTAACAAAAGTTTATCAGTACCAAAATTTTATTGCACCACAAAACATGAAAAAAATGTAAGTAATCATTTGTATCATTAACACTTGCAGTGATTAAAGTGATCAGCTAGTAATGGTGTCATTTAAATTTACCACCTAAGATCAGGATATAGGTATTTTCGCTCATTCGCTGTAATAGTCCCCATGTGTATGGCCTGTAATATTCCATGCAAGGAGTGCCACCTGTAGGTGATTTACAGATTTTTACAATGCCAGGATATAGCAGTAAAATTTGTTTATAAAGTGGGAAACTGGCCTTAATTTGAATACCTGATTGGAAGGTCGGGAGAGGTACTTAAAATCGGGAAGCTCCCACCCAAATCTGGAGGCTCCCACCCAAATTGGGCAGCTCCCACCCAAATCGGGAGGCTCCCACCCAAATCAGGAGGCTCCCACCCAAATTGGGCAGCTCCCACCCAAATTGGGAAGCTCCCACCCAAATCAGGAGGTTCCCACCCAAATTGGGAGGCTCCCACCAAAATCGGGAAGCTCCCACCCAAATGGGGAGGCTCCCACCCAAATCGGGAGACTTTACAGGTATGAACACAAGAGTGATATGAGATTTTGACATTACCTTTGAACGAGACGATCAGGACCTGAAGATAGGAGGAAGCGGTCTATGGTGGGAATGTTGTCCTCCAGTTTGTCAATATCCACACCATCACTGAAGATTGAAGCCAGGCTTCCAATAGACTGGAAATGTTTGATCAGTTCCACAATGTGAGTAGAGAAGTTCTTGAACCACATCTGGTCGACATCAGAGTTTGTCAGTTTAGCCAGCTGGAACAGAAATAACATCAATAATAGGGATCGATCTAGGAGTTGTGAAAGTGAGGAAAAAGTGTTGAGATATTTAATACCGAAGGGAAGGGCTGTGATGATAGCCATTCTTGTTTTATAAACATTAAAGAATAATAATATCTATACCCACCTGTTGAATTATATCCATACATGTACAGAGATGCCAATGATTATGAACTTGGCAAAATCATTATGAATTTAAAGCATAGATTATGCTATTATGATTATCTTGTAGTAAATTCCAATTTTTAGAAAGAAAATCGTAATTTCACGTATTTTGTGTTAAAAACAGAAAAGTAAAATTACTTTTAAAATTTTAAGTACACCAACAATTTGCTATCTTTAATATAAAACAGAAAATAAAATATTACAAGCATCTTAGCTTATAAGCAAATTTTGGGGAGGATTTTGAAAAGTACAAATGTTAACACTGGAGAAATGAAACTTTTTCCCTCTTCATCAAAATTATAGATTGGTTTCCTGCCTTGTTCTTTAAACTTAGGGCTGTTCCAATTAAATTTATACTGTCAGAAATACTCTTGACGGCTACTGTTGTTTTATAAACCTCAAAGAACAATAATGCCCATACCCACCTGTTGAATTATATTCATAGTGTCAGAAATACTCTTGACGGCTACTGTTATTTTATTAATATCAAAGATAATATCTATACACAGCTGTTGAATTATATCTATAGTGTTAGCTATACCCTTAATGGTTACTGTTATTTTATTAATATCAAAGATAATATCTATACACAGCTGTTGAATTATATCTATAGTGTTAGCTATACCCT
>JAULBS010006338.1:0-11342 GCA_032355785.1 Symmetromphalus regularis | reverse complement strand
AAATGACTGCTAATATTAAATTTGTGACTGTCAAAGCTTGACAAATGACAATTTTGTACCAGACAACGTCCGTGACCCAGCACTTATTTCCAGGCTTGCATAAATCGGAAGAAAAAAATATGTTAAGGACATCAGACTCTCAAGCTGAAGACAATGGTTCAAATCCCATTTGTGAGAATTTCCAAATGTTGGACATCCAACAGCTGATAATTAATAAATGGGTGTGCTCTAGTGTTATTGTTAAACAAAACAAAAACAAAGTAAGTTAATGCCATGTTTCTTTATCTTATGTTGCCTTGCTTTGTTTAGAGATATCAACAATTATTACATATACAAAAAACATTGGTCATTTATTTAATTATACCTTGATGAGAAAAATACCTATGAGATAATTTTACATACCCCAATAGTTATTAATATGTTTGTATAGTTAATGACTTATGATCATTTGACCAACTGTTTCATCATAATGAGGTCTGTAAGAACAGAAGTAAAGAAACTGACAGCTTACTACATGGGTTGCATAACTGACTGCTTGCCTATAGATGGAATTTTGACAAGTAAATTGCCAACCAATTTAGATGTAATTAAACTTGAGTGTTTTAAATCATTCATCATTAAATTGTGCTTATGAAGTACAATTGAGAAAAAGTAAAACTCATATAATAAAAATAGTATTACACAAGAACCTCTTTAGTAAACTGATACGTTTTAGTTTAGGATTACTGCCACCAGTTTTAGACATTGGACTGTTATGCTGTTAAGAATTTGTATTTCTTGGTTTAAATTGGAATTGATTAAAAGGTAAAACCTATTTTCAGTCAGTAAGATTTGATGCATCTTGAATTTGAAATATTAACCAATAAACATCATACACTTTAATTATTTAATTTTTTTGTATTTATTTATCTAGAAATGCTATTTCTTGTGTTTGAGGCTTGTACTAAGTTGTAGGCAGTATTGTGAGAAATAGGAGGATAATGGTGATATAGACAATCTTTGAATGGTGAATAATGTGATTTTTGTCTGTTTCCTGCTCATTGCAGTGTCAGTTGCACAATAAATAGCTTTTACAAGCACATGTCTTTGTTGTAATCTTTTATTTTACTATTAAGAATAACTTCATTTATTTATTGATGTATTTGCTGGATTCCATAGACCTCAAGGATATTTTGATTACACTGTCATAAGTGATTGATTTCAAAAATAGAACAGTTATGTTTTATCTGAACCGCGATGCAAAAAGGCTTAGGGTTCAATGGCCCATCACCAGAATTACATATCACAGAAGTAACTTGGCTTTTAAATGTGTATTCCTTCTTAGGTCTGTGTGTAAGAGCATTTGGCAGGGAGAATATCCTGATTTGCATCTAGGTTGGGAAAATGTGTACTCATTGAGTACGTTGTGTATTTGTATTTCTGCTATTGCTAACTCAGGATGACAAAATGTTTTGTGTTCAAAAGAGTATCTCCTCTCTCTCAATTCTCTCTGTCCTCCCTTATTCTATCTCCCTCTCTCTCTCAATTATCTCATTTATCTTTTCTGTCTTCTCGCACCCCATATCACTTACTCTCCAAAACCACTTCTCCTCTAAGAATGTGTTATAAAACAAAAAATAACCCGACCTTCAGCTTTGTATGTATTTATTTGTAGCACATAAGAGACAAACAGAGGTAGAATGGAGCACCACTAAATATATATAATAATCAACAACCTGCAAAATATGTGGACACCTACGCAAATAGTCCATAGCAGACAAGAATGTGTAGTATTCAACCTTCCTATATGTAAATAACCATTCTATTCACTTTCTAAGTCAGAAATAAATATGTCTATACATCAACTTCACATTAAAATATTTTTGGAAGGATTACTTGTCCAATATTGACCACATAATTTGTCAAATAAACGTACAGTATTGGAATAGAGTGATTACATCATTAAAAAAACCCTACCGATATGAACAGTAAAATAATGAAGAGTGGCAGAGGTTCTAAAATGAAATGCTTCTGTTAAAAACTATTTGGATTAATTGTTTGCGTTTTGGTTGTTTTCTTTTATAGTTTGTTATCAGTGCCCAAAACATTAACTTAACCTGTATTGACAAGTTTGTTTTGACAATAATAATGTAAGCTTTTGACATTGATAATATGTCTTAAAATAGGAAACGTTACATGGCTCGTTCATACATTTGTTTTCTTCAGTATGTGGAAGAACCAATTTCACTGTTCATAGGTCGATTTTTATATGAAACAATTTTTAGAGTGAATATAAAACGCTTCTCATAATATTGTTAGAAATACAATGTATATAAAAAATGATAAATTTAGTCTGGTAGACTTACAAACTATGTAGTAATGGTTTTAAAATAAATAATAACCACAACAGTGTATCAATTCTCAATGATCATCCTTATGTTCTTACGCTACACTAGTAAACGCAACATCCTCCCCTACCCCTCCCCTCGCAATGTCATACCCTGCATAAAAAGCTATAGCGCAGTAATAAAATAACAGAACACAAGTTGAAGCTGAACTCCATATACACACCGTTTTGGTGCAATAAAAATTATTAATAGACTAAATGCCACTTGTAGACAAAAATAACTAACATTTTGTATTTTATCTAGGATACAAACTTCACCAGCCCCACCAATACCATTTCTCATTTTATTTATTATTATTCTTCATTTGGTGAAATGCGTATATATCTCAAAATGCTAATACGATTATTATTGAAAATATACTAGTAATAATAGGTAAAAATTACTTTATTATTATGGAATGTCAAAATAAAATTTAAGATTAATTGCATTATTATATATCGTATAATGCCAAAGCCATTAGTAGGGAATGTGAAATGTAACCAAACTTCATTATTAGAAAATTAGTGAAAATTACCTTAAAAATTAAATAATACAGAATATCTAAAATATAATTGATAAAACCAATTTCGTTATTACGGAATGTTAAAAATAAACCTCACAATAAAAAAGGTTTCTACTGAAGCAATAATAATTTAGGAAATATGAACATTTTAACAAAAACTCATAACATAGAAATAGTATATTACAATATACACACAGATACAAACTGATAATAATCTACGTTTTAACAACACATATAGCTGATACACCAACTCTGTCTCGTTAATAAATAATGATACACGTCAGAGTGTATACAATGTACATTTATATAATATATAATATTTCAACACATGCTGTTTGGTATAGATGCTCAATCCAAATTGACTTGGAATAAGTCTATGTTGTGACTGAATGGCACAGTTGAACATAATTATTTGTTTATCACAAGCACATGCGCTGTATTGCACTGAATTTAACACAAATGTTGTCATTAACACTCGAATGTCCTTATGTGTGATTTTAAAACAACATTCGTGACGTTAGAACACAAAACTAGTAGGGGTGCAACAATACAGCTAAAATCGTATTGCGATATATTGCGTTACTGAAAACCTATATTGCAATACATATTGCAATACAGTTTGATTAATTACCAACATGTGATAATATAGTCATATTTTGCTACTATCATACTAATTACTAAACCAAGGGCGAAAATCGGTTCCTGAAAGTGGGGGGGGGGGGGGCGGAACACAGCCCCCAATTCATAAAGTGGGGGGACGGACCATCCCACTGTCTTCCCGCCTCCCCCCACCCCCCACCCCGCCGTCGGTTTGACGCCATTATAGACCCCTTGTGTACTTCAGTATGACTATATTTCCGCTAAGACAACTTGGTTAAGTGTTACATTGATACAATAAAGAGAAATACTAGTAAAGATCAGTGGCGTTGGGGGGGGGGGGGGGCTGCTAATACTAAGAAGCAACTCACTTTACCAAAAACACAAGAATAACGCCCCTGAAGATTATTATTTAGGCATTTTAATTTTAGTTTTTTTCGAAACAAATAGTGTGTGGGGGTAACTACATAGGCGTCCCCATGTCCAAAAGAGGGGGGGACGTACACCTCACCCACCCCTCCGGGATTTACGCCCATGTACTAAACATCTCAGGCAGGCTGATCAATAGCCTACCAATTTCTGATGAAAACAGAAAATCTTTAGACACAGTGGATTTTTGTTTTAATTATGTTTAACGTTGCCAAATTCACTTTCAGTTAGCCAAATAAATTGAGCAAAATCAAGGCGTCTAAACTCATTTGACCATAGTAAACAAAATACTAGAACAAGGTGTACCGAATGAATCGTGACGGAAAAGGCCGAGTTATTTCGACTGACAAATTGTCGAACACCAGCTTAAACCCTGGATACTCATTAGGTAGACATATCGCGATACACGAAACCATATCGCGATACACGAAACCATATCGCGATACACGAAACCATATCGCGGTGTGTATTGCGCTCGGCAAGTATTGCGATATACTGGTATACCGGTGTCGCATATAATTTTCACTCCCCTGGATTTGCACTGCGCAGTCATTATTATACGTATAATAAGCACTCCCTGGTGCATATTATACATTTAATAAGCACTCCCCCAGTCAATATTTTACATATAATATGAACTTCCCTAATAATGTTTTTGTGGTGCTTTTGCTATTTCTCATAAAGTATATATCAGTGGCGGATCTAGGCGGGGGCCTCAGGAGTCCGGCTACCACCACCCCTAAAATGTGCGATTTAAAAAATATTATTATTATTATTATTAACGTTAAAGAATTCGTAGATTCTTTAGGGTCCCCTAAATGGACTTTCTAGATCCGTCACTGTATATTATAAGGGAAATCTGAGGTAACACCACCACCAGCAGCAGCACCAGGAGCACCACAACCACCAGTAATAATATATAGTTACGTTGAAATAGTGAGTGTAATACTTTAGGAGCTAGATGGGGATGAAACAGGATGGATAATCCGAAAATAAGTGCCAAAATAAATTTACCATTCTCAAAAACAAATACTTTAAAAGTTAATTGTGTATTTCTCTGTTGCTAAATTATAATCTGTGTTATGATATGTAAATCCATTGTGGTGACCAACGTGAGTGTAATGGTGACTCCCTATAAAAACAAATAATAATAATAACTTTACTGGCTTTACCATGATTAAAAAAAAATCCTTAAAAGTGATATTTTGAAGCCCATCTTGGCAAGTTTCTTTATGCTTTTTAATGTGTTAACTATAATAATTATTATAGGCCTACAAGGGTGGTCGTTTTGAATCCAAAATGGCGGCTTATTGTATCTGATCCAGAACATGTGACCGAACTGTTTTTCATCCCCAGACCACCAGGAATCAAATTGGAAAGTCAAACTGAAGGCAGATAAAGTGCACACTCATAAATACCTAGCTCTTAAAGTATAAGTGACAAGCACAGGACACTTATTCAGGGCCGGCGCAACCGGAGGAGCAAGGAAGCATTTGCCTCCTCCCCATTAATCTGCACTGCCTTTTGTTGCGATAATAGGCGCCCTAAAAATTCATATTGTTGGTTCCTATGATTTATTTATTCCATAATTATGTCATGTAACTTATTTATTTAGTTATTTAATGAGTACGTTGTAGGCACCCTTCAAATGACTGATGACGTCCCTATTCATTCTTGCCCCCACTTCACCTTCAATATGCTATCCTACAAGAAATAGCGACTTAAAATTTCAAAATTCCATCACAATATTCGAAATGATTAAAATAATCACCATTCAATAGTACTACTGTACTGCGTTTGAATTTTGTAAAAATAAATAAATAATTGATGTATAGTCTGCTTTGGTCAGTCCAGGTGTTGCACTCCAGGGGCGTTGGAACGAAATTCATATCAGGGTTGGGGGGTCTGCTCCTGTAACTTACCGGTGTATAATTCAACGATGAATAAGGAACATATTTTGGGGAGACTGAAGCTCCCGGCCTCCCCTGGTTCCAACACCCCTGCACTCTATGGATTAGCTGGAACAGTGAATTGGGTGGTCTTGTATATTAAAAACACAGTAAATAAGGGGAGTGTATATCTTACATATAATAATAACTTGGGGAGTGCAAATAATTTAAAGTAAGTGTATATTATACGTATAATATTAACAGGGGAGTGCAAATTATTCGTATAATAATGATTGCTTATTCCGGGGGAGTGCATATTAAACGTTACACCGGTATATGGTTGCACCCCTAAAAACTAGTGACGAGTGAATAAGTTAATCTAATAAATCATCTTCCATTGCTCTTCGAGTTGAGGATCCTTTTGTTTTGTTTTTCTTCTCCTTTAAATGTCAGTTTTATACAAACTAAATGAAGAGGTTTGTTTATAAAAGGTTAATCCACTTTAGTCAATTGTTTCCTCTTTTTATGTAGGAAAATCTTTTCAAACAACTATTGGAAATACTCTCTATGTCTTCCGCTGGAAAATGCTTTCCAAATCGCTCTGAAGAATCCTTTCAAAGTCGTCTTTTGAAAATGTTCTTTTAAGTCTTCTTTTGGAAAATGCTCTCCAAATTCTTTTGGGAAATGCTGTCTGTCTTCCATTGCAGAATGGCACTTTTGGAAATTTTCTTTCGGAATAATATCACCTCAAAGTCTTCTACTAAAATATCTCAGTGATTTATTGAGAAACTCTCTCAGTCTTCTATTGGAGTGCCCGTTTCTAATTTTCCATTACAAAATTCTCTCTGAGTTTCCAATTGCGTTACTTAAGCGTAATCCCCTTTGAGTTATGATAAAATTTACAATTTATGTTTTGCTGTTGTCTATAGATTGTGTTATTTTTTACATTTCTTTACCTTGGCAATCACATCACCTAAGACCTATCGATGTTTGAAAATCTCATCACAAATCACATGGCTATATTTAGCTGATGGTTGTGGACTTACTGAAACATCTATCTCAAATCTTTTGGAAATTTTCATTCGTTTACACTCCTTGACGTTTTGTCCTTTCTATATCTGTTAATATCTAACTGAAATCATCCTAAAGCAGTCTGCTTTGTTCTTAACACTATTTCAAGAGATGACAGTTTGAAAACATTTTATATAGTACACCCGCACGTTTCTTCATGCCATTGGCTGTACCTTTTATAACACAGGAAGTTATTGATACATTTGTTTTGGAATGCTGCAAGCTGTTTGGGATCCGTATTCAAATGCTGCAAGCTCAAGGTTATATATTATGAAACTCTTCCTGATAGTGGGGTATCTTTAGGAACATAAGCCGTTATTAGTTTAATTCTTCTCAACGAATAATATTAACAACAGTAAAGAGCTGTGGTTCCATTTGCATTATGAAAAGATTTGTTAACAGCAAAGAATACCATCTATGCCCTATACGTCAAAACAAAGAAATTCTGTCCGAACATTCATCTCAGAAGTTAACCACCATTTCACGGACAAGACCAAATTTTAACCACAATCAACTGATTCTTAATCCTAGCTGTAATATACAAATAAATATGTTTATGTTTGAGACAAACACGTCAGTATGGTTAGTTATTTCATCATTCGGCACTGAAATATGAACTCTGCATGGAATACAGTTTGTCTATGGGGTTTATGAGGGGTGCCCCCGCACTGATGTGATTGTGAGGAACACTGTCATTCATCAACATCTGATCTATAGCCTCGTTCTCCTCCATCTGTAGCTGAGACTCAGAGTAAATTCCATCAGATAGATTGTTATTCGAGAACAGGTGACCTGCAAAAAAAAAGAAATAGATATAAGCATTTGCAGATAATACAAGACTGACGATTAATACAAAATAAACAGGCTTCTTGAAATACATTTTCTTCTTCTACTACTTCTTCATTGGCGTTTGATTTCCTATTCCTATATTTTAGGTAGATGATCCTCATATAATGGGCTGTCAGGGTTAGATCAGCATCCAATCCCAATATCTTGGTAAAACGACATGAGCTATCAACATCTAAGCTTCCCTTAAAACAAATATAAAAAACCCACTACCACCACTCCACTCCACTCCAGTATTAAAGATCCTGACACGGAAATGAAACAATTTATCTACAAAGCAGAAACATCATAATTGACACAATAGTATAAACAATATCAAGTGACTTTGTAACTTGCAAAAACAACAAAACAATAATTTGAAGGGAAACCCCCACAGATCATTTAACTTACAACCAGTGAGATCACTGAGATTATTTACTGTTATTTATTTTATTTTATTTTTATTTATAGTTTGTTGTTTTGCTATTGTCAAAGTTTCCATTGTACACTTTGTTTTGACTGTAACTATAAATTATTAAATCTCAAATATTTTGACCAAAAGACAAATTGTATGAAGTTATTTTATAAACTGCTGATTTTGGTAGCATATTGCATAATGTTTTGTAATATTTGTTGCCTTGCACAGTTTAATACATTTTTAATTGATATGTAACTGACCTTGAGATGAATGATCAAACGTTCTCATCTGACTTCCAAACGACTGACTATCTGACATTGGAGGCAAATCTGCTAAACCTGATTAAAAGAAAACAAATATCTTCAATACAATTGGACAAAAAATATTCATGAATTGAAAAGGTGTCAAGAATAATTACAACTGGGTTGTTGTTGTAGCAATTAAGTATTAAACATTTAAAAACTTAATACATGACTGTGAGGAAGATATCAAATATCTTTGTTAATGGTTAATATTCCCAAACCTGGAGTTAATCAACTTTGTTAAGATATCCTAGGTTTGAGTCCAGAAACAGAACAAAATGTACTGTTCTTCATATTTCCAACTAGGAGCAAGTGGAATGCACTATGTAATGACTGCATACAGCAACTTAAAAGGATCAGAGTCCTAGTCACATCTGTATTGGTCTAATTGAAAAAAACAAATCCCATCCATCACTCTTGTTGGTATGAGAATCTGAACATACGCAGGATGAAGGCAGGACAGATTTTCACCATACTTCCATCATCAAGGGATTTCAAGTGCACGATTTCAGGATACTTTTTAAACATATTCATTCATCTGATTCTTCATTAAGTGTTATTATAATGCATATCTGGCATAAAGTGACACCTCTGCAAAACTTTAGCCAATGAATTCGTTACGATTCACTATACATCCAATGTGTTAAATCCATTCGTTTTACTAGCACAATCTTGGCAGTTCTTATTTCATTGTTTGGTTGGTTGGATGTATTTATTTTCGTGCTTATATTCAATTAAGGTTCAAGCATGCTGTCGTGGGCACACAATTCACCTTCAAGTGCTGTCTGTCAAGGACAGATTAGTGATAGTAGGAAAGACGAAACGTGCTGCCACCACACTAATGCGGCTACTCTTATAGATAAGCAGCAAGGGATCTTTTATACCACGGCCTTTGCTAAATCAGTTTTATAAGTGGTATACACCTACCCACTGAGCCTTGTGGAACACTTACTCTGGGATGGAGCTGATACTGACATTAAAATTCCATGCTTTGAGTGATATTCGATCCCAGTACCTGCAAGCCATGAGTGGGATAATTTAAGCACTACGTCACCGGGGCCAGTTTTCATTGTATGATAATGTTATTTTGGTAATTCACATCAAAATACCAACTACAGTGACAAATGATGTATTTTAATCCCCTTACATCCAATCACATAATAATACTAAACATCTAAGTTTTAATTTTGTTATCTGGATTCATGAGCTTTTGTCTTTGTATCTGCATCAAATACGTTTTAATGCATGCACTTACTTGGTAACCCACTTTCATCGCTGTCAGCATTTCCACAGTCTACAAAAAATAAGAACCATATAAATATTAAAGTAATTTAATATTAACGACATCTATCAACATAATATTGTAAGCATTTTTCTTTTTCAAAATTACCCTAAAATAGTCAAACTGTCAATATTATTATAAAATTGTTTTCAGACATTAATTATGATCAGGTTAAAGTATAACTGCTGATAGTCCAATGTATGTTAATATTGACCAATATTTCTTTATTATTATTAATAATATTATTGTTATTTATTTATTTATTATTATTATTGTTATTTATTTATTATTATTAATATTATTATTGTTATTTATTATTAATGTGACATTTATTAATTTTGATTGTAGTCTTTTGTTGAAAAGTTTGTTTATTATTAACTGAATTGAACTGAATAGCTAGCTAGGGTTGTGTCTTGTAGCTATACGTATTAAAATAAATATTAGTTATTAACTGAATTGAACTGAATAGCTAGCTAGGGTTGTGATTTGTAGCTATAGGTATTAAAATAAATGTTAGTTATTAACTGAATTGAACTGAATAGCTAGCTAGGGTTGTGTCTTGTAGCTATACTTATTAAAATAAATGTTAGTTATTAACTGAATTGAACTGAATAGTTAGCTAGGGTTGTGTCTTGTAGCTATAGGTATTAAAATAAATGTTAGTTATTAACTGAATAGAACTGAGTATTAAAATAAATGTTTTTTCACCTGTCTCCTCACCTGAGGAGTCACTATCATCGTCTGATTTCTTCCTCTTCTGCGACTTGGAACACTTCTTGTCACCATTAGAGTTATTATTAGGTTCTAGGTTCTGCTTTCTGGCAATCTTTTTAACCTGGAAACAAACCAAATATATCTGTTAGTATTGGGGTCAACTATGTGCTGTTTTTATTATTTCAGTCAATATGATTTTCAATGTAAATACAGTGGCGGAACCAGGCGGGGACCCCAAGCCCCCTAAAATTTGCGATTTAAAAAAATATGTACTATTACATTATTATTATTATCTGAGGATTCTTTAGGGGCCCCCTAAATTGATTTTCTGGATCCGCCACTGAAATGTTTTAACACTCAAAAAGCTTATTTTCACTCTTTTGATAAATGTTATTTTTGAGGTATTTGACGTATTGTTTTTAGATAAGACATATTCTTTCTACACAACATGTCAGTTTAAGCTACTTCTGCTGTGGTTGTAAATTAATTATTAAAGTTTTATTTAAATTAATAAAATAATTCTTCCATTTAACAAAACCGCAGACTGCTATGTTGTCCTGTGAGGGTATGGGTGCAAACATTTCAGCATCAGACTGAGTAAATATAGGAAAGCCCCCAGAAACATTATTTTCTATTGATTTTCTTCAATTATTGTAATGTATGCACAGTGCCGTTAACCCTCATTTTTACATTACACGTCTTCAGTTATTGTAATGTATGCTCAGTGTCGTTAAACCACATTTTTACATGACACGTCTTCAGTTATTGTAATGTATGCCCAGTGCCGTTAACCCACATTTTTACATGACACGTCTTCAGTTATTGTAATGTATGCCCAGTGCCGTTAACCCACATTTTTACATTACACGTCTTCAGTTATTGTAATGTATGCCCAGTGCCGTTAAACCACATTTTTACATTACACG
>JAULBS010006327.1:0-11343 GCA_032355785.1 Symmetromphalus regularis | reverse complement strand
TTCAATCATAGCGCTCTACTAGTAATAGTATACTTAAAATGTCATCGCAGTGCAACAGTAAAACAATTAAATTTAAAAACATTACTTTCAATCATAGCGCTCTACTAGTAATAGTATACTTAAAATGTCATCGCAGTGCAACAGTAAAACAATTAAATTTAAATCTTAAGGGCTACTATTGTTTGTTCATGAGTGAGCTAATTAGCTAACCAAATATTAACCAAAACATTTTGGGTATATTAAGCGCTGGAATTAAGAAAATGTCTACAGCAAAATAAATGCTGTGGATAAATGTCCACGGCATTTTCCATGTCAATTTTAGCTTAAAATATACTTTATTTTTAATAATAAGAAAAAAATACACCTAGAAAAAGAAAATCAGTCCAAGACAAAAAAGGATCTGTGGGGACTGAAAAACCACAGTCAATTTCAGTGGGTGGGTATATGTTGGGTCACTGGTGACACAGTGTGTCTAATTGTGGAAGTCCAGGTGATGTTTTGTTGCATTCTTTATACAGATTTTGCTAGTCCACTGAACACCTGACAAAACGTTTAAGAGCAGATGTTGTCATCGCTGAATGTCTGTTCACACATGAAGTGCTGCAGGTCATGGGTCAATGCTCAACACCAGCTGACATCAGCACTTTACTGCTCATCTGATCATAACACAGATCAAATATGACTTATCGTCCATGGCTTTGACATTAAAATTGAACATCAAAAACATAGAATTAAATAAAGGATTGCTTGTTTAATGATACCCAGCATATTAGATGTATGGTGTTTTGTGTTTCTAAGTCTTTAGAGCTGGTCGGTATTGAGATTTATAAATCCCATACCTTGACCAAGATTTAATCTCAGTACATACCAAACAGGAATTTAACAGCTTCACTACTGCACCACAGAAACAGGTACATAAATTTAAGATACATATATATCAGAATAACAAAATACTATATGTATTTTACTCTAACATAAAACAAAAAAATAGTTTTTTCTATAACCACACTGAAAATAACAGTTAATAAAAAAATACTCTGTTTACTTGGTTAAAACCACCGTCATCAAGAGAACAAAAGAAACAAATACATACATATTTAAACAGCAAACTTAATTAAATGCATACATTAAAATAATGACTTTTTTAAATGTTCAAGTTCAAATAAAGCTAGATTGGGAACCTTTTACTTTAAAATTTGGAATAATATACCTTTATGGGAATAATACTAAAAGTATTAACATCAAAAGTAGTTTGTTTTATTTAACGACACCTGTAGAGCACGTTGATTTTAATCTTATCATCGGCTATTGGATGTCAATCATATGGTCATTCTGACATATTTATTTAGAGGAAACGCATTGCCACCACATAAGCTACTCTTTCTGATAACCAGCAAGGGGTCTTTTATATGCACGTCCCACAGACAGGATAGCACATACCATGGCTGTTGATGAACTAGTTGTGGACCACTGATTGGAACAGAAAATAGCCCAAACTGCAAATGGGTCCACTGAGAAGGATTGATCAGACGTTTAACATTCAATAGTCGATAAATCAATGTTCTCTTGTGGTGTTAAAAAAAAAAAACTTTGTTTAATGTATTGCCATCACAGAAATATAAACATGCTATGCAATATGCTTTTTTTCTTGAAATTGCAGAATTCATAGAATAAACGATTTATTGATGAAAGTTAAGTGCTGTTGTAAATTGGTCTGCATTTCAAGGGTTGCATGGTGAATCACCAAGTCTACATGACTAACCAGGAGTGAAAGGGTTAAGATTAACGATGACTAAAAGAGATCAATTCGATAATGATGTACAAGGAAATTACAGAATGTTTTATTCATCTGAAACTCGTTCATCTCGTGATGGACACGAATGTAAAGAAACGACATCAATAAATAAATACAGCAATAATTATGTACACAAGATAAGACATAGAGACAGGGCTGATTCAGACAGAATGTCGTGCAGGCTCTCGTCATAGTGTTTGGTAATTACTTCAATCAGTCTACGTAAAAATGCAAGTGCATTGTTAATTACTATACTTAAACATACTGTACTCAGATAATTGAACTGCCATTCAACAAATTACATAATACAAAATAAGATATTTTTGTATCTCTGGATATTACAAAAAATAAATATACTTAAGTACTTGTGTACTTATATTTTTGTATTATATTACTAATACAATTATGTAATACAAAATCAGATATTTTAGTATCTCTGTGCACATTAAATTACTCATAGTTAAAGCAGATATTCTGATATCTGTATTATATTACTAATAGTTGTGTAACACAAAATCAGATATTTTTTTATATCTCTGCATTATATTACATACATGCTGTATGTAATTCAAAAAGAAATAATTATAATTCAACTCTTTACACTGATATATTTTTAATAATTGTTTTATGTTTAACCTGTGAATGACCCCCAATTAAACAAATAATAATAATAATAGTAATTCAAAATAAGATACTTTAAGTGTAAAATACTTCAGGCTCTACTCTAGGATAGAAAAATGGGAGAAGTTTGATAAAAATGGGAAAAGTGAATTCACCAAAAACAAAATGTATTTTGTTTTGTTACTTTCTGGGTTTTTTGTTCATTTAGTCCTATGACCCTTTTTCAGGGCAGATTAAAAAAATATATATATATTTAAATAAACAAAAACAAAATTTTAACTATTAAACTTTCTTTTAATAATAATTTAATTTTGGTTTTGTTTATTTTTTTGTTTAAATTATTTGGTGAGGAAACCTCTGAGCTCTATCATCTATCTTCAGTTTTTAATGTTCTACACGTTTTGCGCATAGAATGAGAATCTAAAACATGTTCTTGTTGCATTTTCCACAATCAAAAAATAATTAAGATTTAATAATTCAGTAAATAGAATCAACAACGATATAACTTGAATAGATATGCCATTGAAAATATCTACCACCGACAACAAGAACCCAAAGTGAATTGAAACTGCGTAATCTTTGTAGTTGCTAGAATCACAACATAATTATTTCTCGCAAAAACATCCGGTTGCCAAAAGAATAGCCATAAGAGTATCAATCAACCAATCAAAATCACTGTCTTAGAAACTATTGAAAATTTATTAGTAGATCGGATCTCGGCATCAGTATTTTAGCAAAACCAAATTAAAACCGTGCATGCAGACCAATCTCCAATGGCTTTGAACACTACTAGTCACTAGAACTAAATCAACAGGCGACACGTTTTAACCGTATCTCTAGCAAAGTAACTGGAATTCTTGTTCATATTACGTAAGTGAACAAAGGTTGATATGGTCTGTTCTGCATTACAAGAAATAGCCGGTCCTTGACAGAGGACAATAAACACGCTTTATGTTAGATTTGTTACTTGTTTGTAAAGATTAGTGATGTTTTGGTTGGCATCACAAATCGGTATCACTGTCAGACGTTAGCTATTGGTATTTGTTTTTCACTTTACTTTGAGCGAACTTTTGTTGAATAAAAGCACCATTTCGCTGGCTTGATTAGTGCCTGGGCATTGGTGTATGCCATTTGCATTTTAAAATGTTTACCAAAATAATTAGTCCAATTTTTAAAAATTTGAATTGGCCAGTAATTTACTAATATGTAATTTATAAGGTACTAGAAAAAAATAAGTTTTTGTTTAATCAAAGATTCGTGAAATATTAATTCTGCAAACATGGCAATTTATCTTTAGCACGAAAATTGCACCCCTCGAAAATAAAGTATTTTACAGTAGTCAACCCCTGAAATTCATACAATGTTGCAACAGCACTCACTGTGACAGGAATTTACAGAAATGGAGCAAACTGCATAACATATTTGTACATTGGCAGTACAATGTTTCTGCAAACCCAATTTTACATTAGCTTTAGCCAATTGCCAAATTGCAAATTTCAAGTGTTGTTTGGTCTTTTAGACTACTGTGTTGTATTACTAGTACAATTATAAAATACTAAAATAATTTGTGTTTAAAAACACTTTGAGAGTAAACAATTAAATCTCAGTTTAAAAGGCTAAACATTACACTTAAATAAAAGCTTCAATTACAAATGGTGAATGAGATTAAAATATGCAAGTATACATACATAAAACATAAAAGCAGATTTTTTAAATATCTGTCCCATCTTCCTTATACAATTACACTGTTTGTCTGTTTGTTTAATAGAACCACCAGAGCACATTGACATATTAATAATTGCCTAGCCTTCCTAATGTCACTGTATGACAACAAAACAAAGATACAACCTTGTCAAGTAACAGAGCTGACTGGGGTTAAAGCAGCCTTCTAGAAAAATAACAGGTGTGCTATAATTAGGGGATGAAATAATGTCCACAGGACTAGAGGCCAATTGCTTGAATTGCAACCCCTGCAATTAAGAAAATGTCCATAGTAAAATAAATGCTGTGCAGAAATAGTGTCTATTGCATTTTCTTCGACAATTTTAGTATTTACACGTTTCCAACAGTTTGCTGAGAAAAAATATACCTTGAAAAAAAAGAAGAGAAAAAAGGTCTGTGGCAATCGCCACTGCATTGTCGATAGCCGTGGGTAATTTCATGGGTTGGAATTGTGCTCCCCATGGTAAGACTAAGTGGTCCAGTGTTAGGAGAAAGAACTCTCAATCTGAAGACAGTGGTTTAAAACCCATTGAAGCCAGCTCACACTTGACTATGTGACAAAATTATCAAATGTTTGACATTCAATAGTCGATCATTAATAAATCAATGTATTCTAGTGGTGTCGTTAAACATAACAAACAAAATGTACTCCCCCTGATAAGATCAGTAAGGAGCCATAAGGGATTAGCACTATTTTTTATAGTTGCCAACTTAGAACATGAGGGATTAGCACTATTTTTTTAAAGCTGCCAACTTAGACAATTAGGGATTAGCAATATTTTTTAAAGCTGCTAACTTAGGCTACAGGGGATTAGCACTATTTTTTATAGCTGCCAACTTAGGCCATAGGGGATTAGCACTATTTTTTATAGCTGCTAACTTAGGCTATAGGAGATTAGCACTATTTTTTATAGCTGCCACTTAAGCCATAGTGGATTAGCACTATTTTTTATAGCTACCAACTTATACCATATGGGATTAGTACTATTTTTTATAGCTGCCAACTTAGGCCATATGGGATTAGCACTATTTTTTATAGCTGCCAACTTAATTTCAACCATGTTGGTGTATTTTAGATGGGTAATACAACTCTTTTGAGATACAACTACAGTGCACTAAAATATGAACATTTGGTTCCTTCAGATTTGAAGGATTTCTGTGCACAACAAATTTCCTGTACTAAAAAAGAAGAACATACTCAAGAGAACAAAAAGCTATACAGGGAAACAAGACAAGATTACAAGACAGATTGAATGTCATGATGATGTCTCTCGCGAACAATGATGCAAGACAAGATCGGATGACAAGACAGATTGAATGTCATGATGATGTCTCTTGTGAACAATGATGCAAGACAAGATCGGATGACAAGACAGATTGAATGTCATGATGATGTCTCTCGAGAACAATGATGCAAGACAAGATCGGATGACAAGACAGATTGTCATGACAACATACAATTATGTGCAGGGGATGAATTTTTATTTTTGGAGGGCACGGCATGTGTTGCCTTTGATTTAGTAAGAAATATTAGGGCACCAAGCCAAGTTGGAAGGGCATCATGGCAAACCTTTCCTTCAAAGGATGAACATAAAGGGAACTTTCCAAGTTTTCTCAGACAAAAATGATTTCACCCTTGGGCTCTAGACTTCGCAAATTGTTTTATAAGGGTGCTTTTTATCACATTGCCAATGGTGATTTTATTACTGAAGGGCTAGGACTATTCCCTAATGGAAATGGGCAAGTCTAGTTCTCACTGATTATTCCTCACTGGTCAGTGAAACAATGCTATCGGACAAGCTGAAAGAGTAAAACTTATACAACATGGAATGTACGTGAAGGGCACAATGGCAAACCAGATAGGGCACCACATTTTTCTTGCCGTTGACGTCCGATATTTTGGGCACCACAGCAAGTAAAAGGGGGACCTACAGCATTTATCTCTGCTGCCGTTATAAAATTCAAACTCTGTGTGTACCATGACAGTCTGATGCAATACAATATAGAATGAGAAAAGTAAAGTTTGTTTCATTTAACGATGCCTCTGGAAAATGGGAGTCATCATGACTCACAGTTTTATTTTGGGAGTCAAGCATTCAAAAATGGGAGTCACTTAAAACATATTATATCAATCACATAACTGAATAACTGTCTAATTATATTACAAGCATACATTATATCCATTATCTACTATTTTATCTTTATAATACAAATACATGCATATCCACTGTTTTTTCTTCTCATAAATAATAGCAATAGGTTTTTGTGTATTTAAAAATAAATTAAAGTCGACTGACGGAAATATTTTGTGTCAACCATGACATGCACATATTTTATTTAGGAGTATTTTAGCAAAATATTGCGTCAAATACGCAGGATTCATGCATCATGTGAAACCCTGATCTAGAGCACATTGATTTTTATCTTATCATCAGCTATTGGATGTCAATCATATCTAGTCATTCTGACATATTTCTTTGGAGGAAACCGACTGCTACTCTTTCTGATAAGCAGCAAGGGGTCCTTTATATTCACTTTCCCGCAGACAGGAGCGAACATACTAAGACCGTTGATGACCAGTTGTGTTCCAACCAGTGGTCCATAACCGATAATCAAAGGACAATGATGCAAGACAAGATAGAATGACAAGACAGATTGTGTGTCCTGACAATATATGATTGTGTGCCATGACAAGTCTGATGCAAGACAAGATCGGATGACAAGACAGACTGAGTGTCCTGACAAGACGGATTGAGTGTCCTGACAACATATGATCGTGGGCCATGACAAGTTTGATGCAAGACAAGATAGAATGACAAGACGGATTGTGTGCCATGACAGGTCTGATAGCGTGCAGCGACTATAGTCTCTATGGTCTGCTAATAATTGCATTTTAAAGAAAGGTTCATCTCCTGACCTACTTAACTGGGTGGTCAGTGGGCAATGTTCTTTCTAACACACACTTCCATTTTCAAATTGATTAGTTTGCCTTTGGTATGCGTGCCACCAGACACAAATTATACACACCGCTCAAAGAAAATGTCAGTTTGTGCTGCATACCAATCCAGTTTTATTCCCGTGAGTTACAGCATAACACACAATATGCAGTAAAATTGATTTCACTCGGATGATGTTACAAAACATGCTTGGCTCGATCAAGTCTCCTGAGTCAATGCTTGCAACGAGTTCTGCAGTTACGATAGAGCATATTAGAAGTCTGCAACACTTCAGTGATATGTTGTAATCAATATGGCTACAGCTTAGAAGTGCATCTGCATGGTTCACAAAATCCATGCAACTGGATTTTTAGTCCCGGCTATTGGAAAAGGAATAGTTTTATGATTATAGACAAAGGCCACAAGATCAAGTTTTGAATATCTATATATAAAATTTAATGTAACTGTAGTTACTGCTTTTCTTTATATTAACAAGTCTGTAAAGATACAATTTGTCACTTTATGACTGCAAAAATACAGCTTACATAGCTGTAATTTGTAAAGATACAGCTTACCCAAGTTCATAACTGTAAAGGTACAGCTTACCCAGGTTTGTGGCTATAAAGATACATCTTACCCAGTTTCACAGCTGTAAAGATACAGCTTACCCAAGTTCATGGCTGTAAAGATACAGCTTACCCTAGTTCAAGGCTGTAAAAATACAGCTCACCCAAGTTCATGGCTGTAAAGATACAGCTTACTCAAGTTCATAGCTGTAAAGATACAGCTTACCAAGGTTCACAGCTGTAAAGATGCAGCTTACTCAAGTTCATAGCTGTAAAGATACAGATTACCCAAATTCATGGCTGTAAAGATACAGCTTACTCAAGTTCATAGCTGTAAAGATACAGCTCACCAAAGTTCACAGCTGTAAAGATACAGCTTACTCAAGTTCATAGCTGTAAAGATACAGCTTACCCAATTTCACAGCTGTAAAGATACAGATTACCCAAGTTCACAGCTGTCAAGATACAGCTTACCCAAGTTCACAGCTGTAAAGATACAGCTTACTCAAGTTCATAGCTGTAAAGATACAGCTTACCCAAGTTCATAGCTGTAAAGATACAGCTTACCCTAGTTCAAGGCTGTAAAGATACAGCTTACCCAAGTAAATAGCTGCAAAGATACAGCTTACCCAAGTTCGAGGCTGTAAAGATACAGCTTACTCAAGCAAGGCTGTAAAGATACAGCTTACTCAAGCAAGGCTGTAAAGATACAGCTTACCCAAGTTCAAGGCTGTAAAGATACAGCTTACCCAAGTTCAAGGCTGTAAAGATTAAGCCTACTCAAATTCACTTTGTAACTATTTAAATATAAGCTTATCTATGTTTATAATTGTTTGTATGTACAGCTTATAGCTTATCTGTATATCACCACATACATACATTTTATTTTTAACCATGTACATGCACAACTACAGTTACATAGTATTAAGTGAGTCAATTAGTTACATGCCTGTGTACATAATATTACATACCTTTCCACCATGTTTGTGTGGCTTGGCCCTGCTCACTGACACAAGGGCAACAAGTGCCAAAACTATAAACAGCTTCCTCATAATCCTGACGTATTCCAGTCTCTCACATCACCATGACAACCTGCAATAAATGAAAATATTCAATCCAAAATATATGTACACTATGACATTTTACAATTTGTTCCCTTCCAAGTTTGGCAATGAATTATCTTTAAAGGTTTTTGTACCAGATTTCACTTTTTTTTTAAAGTATTTGTAGATATAATAACTGCATTATTCAATGAATACCAATCCTCACTTTTAACACGCATTTTTTCCTTATGAATTAACCATATTGGAAATCACTCAAAAAATCTATTCTCCTGCCCCTCCCATACTCAGACCCACCAAGAGGGAGTGGATCAGCAGGGGCAAGTGTCCCGGGCTGATGAATGCTCAAGGGATCGTGAATTTGTTTTAATGTAAAATATATTAGCCGTCACACCTTAGACCCCAATCAAGGGGCTCTATAAGCAACCAGCCCCGAGGCCTACCTCTGCACTCAACGACCCTGCACATATTCATAATAATATAAAAAGTTTTCAAGGAATGAAGACTTAACAGTCGGAGAAATATTGCATAAATTTTAACCCATAATGATTTCCATCTGAGTCCCTCCTTATTTTTTCAATCTTTCCATCAACAGATTATTTGAATGTGGCATGGCAATTATTTTTAAAATTGAAGCTAAGGTAGCTCCAATCCAAATCTGATAAGAATAACTTAATTAAAAAATACTAATTTAAAAAACACAATGTTAATTAAATTAATTTTAAAGGAGGGGGTGTTCAGGTGGATATTTTACTATAAAATATTTTATATTTATTAAACAGATTGAAAATTCTGAAGCTTTACCTTGCAAAACCAAAAAATACTCCAAACGCAAGCTTCAACCTTTTTTTTAGTAAGAAAAACCTTTGGCGATCAGCTGTACACTATTGGATAACGAGCTCGATAACAAAAGTGTCGGTAAAGATAACGGTCAACCATGTTTATAAAATGCAAAGTCTACTGATATACAGATGTATACACGTATATTTTAAACACAAGCTGAATTTATGACAAGCATTTATGAAACTGTAATCATACTCACAATATCACACCTGTCTCATCTTGTCGTTCGCTAAAATATGGCGAACCAACCAGTCTGTGATAGGGGAGATAATCCGACTCACCCAATAGAAAAAAAAATGAAAGAATCAATGATTTTGCTTTGATCATCAAACGATTGGGATAAAGCCGACTACACACGTTCGGTGGATATTTGTTAATGCTTGAATTGAATAAATACTTACTGTGGTATTACAGAATATGATTTTCCAGCAAATGAAGATCCGTTGAAACGTAAAATAACCATCAACAATCCCCTTGTTCAAATGAGTCAGTCCCTTTGTGAAGAGTATAGAAAATAGAATAAATCGATAATTTGGAATTAATAATTTATAAGACTATAATAGGGAAACAGAATTATTCGCTCATCTTAACACGTCCTTGCTCTACGCTTAAACCTAAACATTGTGAAAATGTTCTCTAACAATCTGACCGCGAGAATGCTGTGTATATAATTAATTAAATTATTTACGAATCGTTTTTGTCCATAAACACCATTCATCGAATAAAATGTGGGCTACAAATAACTGTATTTTGAAAACTAATGTTTCGTTTTGAGGTCTTACCAAATGTTTAATTTTAAGTTTTGTTGTTAATTGATTTCGCGAAGGCTTTTTTAAAATGAATTTTATTTTTAAATGTATTATTGTCTACACGTACCCGAAATGTAGGCCAATAAATGCACGTGCAATTCTTTTAACTGAAATCTAAAACTAATTTGAAACCAAACCACTCACCCTCCGCCCTCCTTCTTCTGTCAAACATTTTAAGTAGCATTAAGGGGTAGTTTATAAGCATTTCTTTTGAAACAGGATAGCATATGCCAGGCGTGTTGAACGGATTTTCAAGGGGGGGGGGTTAATTTAAAAGGTGAGGGCGCTAATTATTATGGGTGTATAAAAAGTGCTGCGCGAAACCGCCCTTGCTCTATACACGAAACTAAAACTGGCGAAAAAAGGGGGCTCACTGCTTCTATGGGCCTGTATACCCATATAGGCCAATAGCTATCGTAGGCTATGCACCGTCACTTCAGTAGGCCTATAAGACCAGAACACCAGTGCCATTTAGGCCGAGCCAACTCCTTTTCAGAACTGTTTTTTGTTCAATAACACCAATGAGACACACTGATCTATTAATCCTCGGCTGTTAAATATTAACCATAATTATGATAATTTTGACAGTCTATAAGGGAAAATGTGAGTCGGCCTCCAGCTGGTTTTGAACCAATGCCTTCAGCTTAGTAGTTGTTGTAATCAATCAATCGGTCTAAATTTAAATTATTTTTCATTTCTACATATTTATTTCTTCTTTTTTTTCTCAAGTGTGAACACTAACTATTTTATTAAATTATCCGTATTACACTGTTATTAAGATGTCACTACTCTTAAAAGCTCTCTAAAGTATTTGACGGACAAACTTAATTAGTATTGATCTGTATTAAAGAAATGGCGTCGATATTTTAAGGTTGTGTGTAAGCAAACAACGATATTGAGTCCACTTTTTAAAAATAAATAAAACACTAAAGATTCTGTTATAGGTTATCTTAATATGTCAGTGGCGTTGGAACGAAATTCATATGGGGG
>JAULBS010006317.1:0-11343 GCA_032355785.1 Symmetromphalus regularis | reverse complement strand
GAGAAATACTGGTAAAGATTATTATTTAGGCATTTTAATTTCACTGAAATTTTCAGTTTTTCTAAGCAAAAAGTGTGTGGGGATAATTATATAGGCGTCCCCCCCCCTGTCCAAAAAGTGGGGGGGGGGAGACGTGCCCCCCGCCCCCGGGATTTACGCCCATGCTTAAATGTCATGTTTCTTCCGACCTGCCATCCCACACGATTATGGTTACAATGTTCAAAACCCATTTTTTCTGTAATGGGAATCCAACATAGGTATGCAATATATTTCTATAAGCAGTACCGCGAAGGCCTGCATTTGTTAATTATTGTTATCTCCAGATCTTTGCTCAAGTTAAACACAAACTGCACCATCAGTGGTACCCATGAAGGGCAAACCAAAAATTGACCAAGGTTATGAAAATTAAAACCAGACGTGCATAAAAAGCCATATACCCCTCGTGATGCTTCTACAAGTTATATTGTAAAACCTTCATGAATGAAACATCTGCATCAATAATATTGTTGACGTTAAAGGCATGTGAGCCTCGGTGGTCATCCAACGGTAGATCGTCGGACTCTCAAGCTGTTGATTACGGTTCAAAACCCATTGGAGGCTGGGTCACACTTGACAATGTTTCAAAATAACCAAACGTTTGACTTCCAATAGCCGATGATTAATAAATCAACATGCTCTAGTGGCGTCGTTAAACAAAACAAGCTTTACAAAATACATGAATAAAAAAAAAAAATTAACGAGGCAGTCTTATAGTTGCAAAAGGTGACAGTCCTCCAGAATTATTTTGTGTTGAAATACAATAAATTTAAGACAATACCATAATAGACCAATTCCAAACAACAACAAACAACAGTGTAGATTTATTATTTATTTTACTTTTCTTTCGTCACAGCCGACCTCACTATCTGGTGAGGATGGCCATTTCAAAATAATATTCAGATTCCATTTTTGTTTTAATATCAGGTCAGTATTTTATTCCTTATACTTTAAAATGTGCTTCCAACATAACTTGAGAAACTTCTATATTTTTATTGTCTTAAGTGTGAAAAGAATACCACATCTTATGAATACTGAAAATATGAAAAGAAAAAAAAGTGCACCAAGAACTGTCTTTAATGTGAAAGTTACATTTTCACAACAATGTAAATTCATATTTTACCCTTTATAACTGTTACATAAAAAAAAATCTATAAATATGATTTTTTGTTTGGAAATCATGTGGGTTTTTTAATTAATATTTTTTTTAAATGTCATACTATGTAAGTTTTTATTAAGTATTTTATCACTAAATCTTTTTTTAGCAATAAATTAGATTTCATTTGTTTTCATAATCAGTACTGTATTAACAAACAATTATATAGCATGGACCACCAGAAAACAGTGGTGAAATGCTCTCTGTCAAGGCAGAATAAGGAACAATTTCATATGGGTAGCACCTCTTTTGGTATAAGGAATATAATACAAAATGGCCTTAGTACAGAGAAACATTCTAACACAAGATGCTGCATGTGTCAAACAATTAACAAATGTATTTTCTGAGTGTCAATCTCACATGCAAAAATATATGCAGAGAAGCAACACTTAACAAGAATGATTGAATTATTTAATTTGTACACTTTAATTTTATGATTGTATCATTGCTTAGTGACCCCTCCCAGCACTATAATTTTATGAATGTTTTCTCCTTATTTTTTAAAACGTTTGACTAATATTAATTTTGAAGTTTTAAAAGGCAGAAGTAATTTTTTAAAACAATGTTACTTCTGTTTATAAAATATATATTATTCTGCTTTTGACATGTTAAATGAAAATCATGGGATTACAGTGTGCCATTTCTAGTATCGTTCCGTATATTTAGTTATAAATTTTTATTTCATTTAATGCTTTAACACTCAGTGTTATTTTTCATTTATTTCTAATGCGTCAATTATGCAAGTGGCATTGCTTTTAATATAGAAGTCATGTAAATGTTATTTGGCCAATAAATCCATAGTAAATTTAATGAAGGTAATCATTTATCATGATCATGTAATCACCCTTAAAATACATTTAATTCTACGAATTTGTATGATTTGAAATAATACATTCTTTCAGTCCAAAACATTAACTTTTGCTATTACATTCACATTTTATTTTCATTTAACATACAGGATTGCACATTTATTGACACTCAGAAACTATGCATCAACATCAACACGTTTTTGTTTGAGCAGCAAAATCCTGCAAAAATAAATCTGCAGGGCACTGCTTATATAAATGCACAAAAGATAAAATATTTTTTTTTAAAGTATTCGAAGTTAGGAAATATCTAATTAATCTATTTTCAATACTTAAAATTTTCAATGAGATCATTTTTGTTTTCAGTTTTAACATGTTCAAATAATTCACATTTTTTTTTGGTAATTTGGCCTCGTTATAGCCAACAATATCTCCAACAAATGAAAAATAGCATTTGGTGACAATGGCACCTCAGCTCATTGGACAACATAATAGTATGGAGAGTTCACTGTGTTACCTAACAATTCGAGAATCATCCCGCTTTCATCAGTTTAACATTCACCCACGTTTTGTTTTACACACCCATGCTTACCAATGACCAAATACCGTAATGCAAACACACTGTAAACAACTGTGTGAAGAAACAACTTTCTATACCACCGTGGTCCAAATGAGCTGAAAACAACCTCTAGCAAAATAATCGCAATGGGTCTACTTTGTGTACAATAACATCAACCTTGTATCAAATGGAAACACGTAACAACACCAATAATTCTGTCAACTACACAAAGTTGCATATGTAGCAGAAAAAACAATGGCAGCTTATTAGAGAATGATTGTAATGTGTTAAAGGCAAAGGTAAAATATATTAATAGAAACATGCCAAATAATGAAGCCCTGTATATTACAAGACCGGTCTGAAATGATCAAATAAGGCAATGTGACCAACAAGCCCAGCAATATAGAGAAAAAAAAACCCAAACAGACATGGTGTGAAGTAGAAAAAATATACAAATGGGCCAACATTGAAACATTTCAGATTTTTCAAGTTTTTAGCTTTATCATATACTATTAATATTATGAAGTAATATCATCTAAATTAATGAAGATATGATGATTATTGCCATGACATACGGTAAGCACTGTATCGAAGAAAACGTCCGAACAGATCTGTGACCAGACTACATTCCACAATTAAGGAAATTGCTTGCTGACAGTTTCATTTAGAATAAAAAAATAATTCATATGCAGATAGTGCTGTCCCACAACTGGGTTCATAATTTTACCATCAACGAGGCTTGCAGAGTTTTTCATATCAAATTATGAATCAAGAGTATGGAACAATTCTATCCTACATCACCATTTTTATGAAATCTGTTAAAATTTGTATTCATTTGATTTTATACAAAAATAAACATTAAAAAGATCAGGCGCCACAATGCCAAAAACGAATAAACTGCCTTTTAAGTATTACAAAATTAAGGCAATTTTTTAGAAGTCTGGATGAAATCAATTTCAATACTTTAGTGATTCAGAAATGAGTTATGCTGATGGGAATTTCTGTGACATCACAATATAACTTTGACCGTTGTGGGATTTTGTTTTTAAACCCGCTCTTTTCCTAAGTTTTTTTGGTATGACCTCAATCAAATGAAGTAGATCACTACTCTAAAATTCAACCCAATTCATTTTTTGAAGCTTTTATGGAAATATTTACTGTAAAAACATCCAATACTAATAAAGTTACACCATGGATTTTACAGGTTTTACTTACAATGGAATGAGAGAAAATATGTAATTAATCATAAAAAAACTACCCATATCTTGTTTAAAATTTTATCTTAGTTAAAGATCGATGATAGTACTAGTCATGATGCCACAATGAAAGCAGTTTTTGTTTTTAGTTAAGATATTAAATGAATTTTCATGAAAACAAAATGGACAAGTCAGAAGGAATAATGAAATATCTGTCTGTTATATCTAGGTGATGTCATGGCAAGATATTAAATGGAACAGAATTGTTTTTCTTTAAATGTCGATACTTAAAAAAATATTTACTTATTAGAACACAACAAAAAGTACACAAGTATAACCATACTAAAGTGAAGAAAGCATTCAGCCTATAAACATTGACGTTTCAGTTCATCTGTCAATACAACAGTTATTATTTAATGGACCAAGCTTTTAATTTTCTGGCAGCACAATAATAATGGAGATGAGACTTAGGAACTCTGTGTCAATGACTTAAGTGTTTTAATACCAGACTCCCAAAACATTAAACATGCATGTCTGCCTCTTTAGCAAATAAACAAATTTTACATCCATGGATTGTTACTTCTCACAAAAAATGATACAAGACCTTGACAAATGTTTAAAATATGTCAACAAATTGCTTTTTGAAGTGTTCACAGATACGGGATAACTGACATTTCCTTTAATTTATTACTTATGAACACTATTATTCTAGGCTATCAAATACAGACATATTTCAGCAGCAACTCATAAAATCACTGTGTATATTTCAGCAGTTGTATTACAAAATAATACTTAACAAAAAAAAAAAAAAGGAAAGAAGTATTAGCTTTTGTTAAGTTGATGGAGCACAATACAATGGCATGTGTTTATGGTATCAGAAAACGTGATTTTTAGAAGTTAAAAAATAATAGAAATATTGTAAACTAAAGAAATCTAAAACGTTTGTTAAATATTATATTTTACAATAAATAAGCCCAAAACTACATTTAACCATATTCATATTTTTATTGTCAATTTTACCATAACCATACAGCGAACAATTGTTATGAATATAAATAGTTTTTTAATCTCAATATTTTATTAAACTTTTTGAATTTTGTCACGTTTTATTGTATAATGTATTGAGAGGATATATGAATAAAATACAAAGTAACAATTTAAATTGAAATATAAATGGTATTTGATGCAAACTACTCCATTATGAAACTGAAGAAAAAAAAGTGAGGAAAATTGTGTATTCCAAGGAAAACTAGATATTTTTATTTTGTAATATGGTCACTAACACAATAGTACCCGTTCTACAGACAGATGCAACAGAAAAATAAATACATTCCATGAACAGGAATTACATTTCTATTGCTGGAATAATTTATACAATAATATAGTTTGTTTACGACACAAGACAATCTTTATATTTTTAAAGGCAAAACACGATGGTGACACACACAAACAACTTACAAAATAACTTATGTACAGTTGGGTATGGAAGAAAACATGTTTAAACATTAACAAAAAAACATACAATGAAGTTACCTAATGACAATCGTAGGGGACTGCACTGAAAACATGGTACAGACACCACTGCAGAAACACTGTACAAATGTACAAAAAATGCACAATACGCACCAAAACACTGAAGTAGTACTTAACATCGTTTAACAGTACATAAAAATAAGACAATATGTTAGTTTTTATTAATCCAAAGTACTGACATAAAATACTTTTAAAAAAATGAAAATTCCTCTTATTTTGGGCTACTATCAAGATTCAAAGTGATTTTTTATACTGTTATTTACTGGGTTTCTTTCACACAGAGTAATAAACTAATTTACATCACATACAGCTTCCCTACTGGAACTCAAAAATGAAGAGGACACCAACTATACTTCTTTTGTGAAACAGAATATTTATGTACCAGCATACTTGGTTTACTGTGGTTTATATTTTGTGACTTCAGGGTTGACTCTAATAAAATATATTAGTTCAATGTGTGAAACTGATCTTGGTCTGTTAGTTTGTGTCTTCTATGCAAGAAAAGTTTGTACAACTAGGTTCTCAAGTGAAAATGTAGCAGACTCAAATCTTTATGCTAATGTTCCAAATGAGGTTTTGTAAAAACTTAATCAAGGACTGTCAATGGATATGTGAAACAAGAATATATTGAGGACAAAGCAATTATCAATTCAAGACCAGATGACAACTGTCCACAAATCTAGCATTATACTAAACATAGTGTCCAAAACCAGGCTTCTCAAACCACCAAAATAAATATTTTTATGAATTTTCAAAGACAAAATAAAAAAAATTCTTGATAAGAAAATTATCAACTCAAAGTACTGGAGTGGGATGTCCTGGGGAACATCTCTTGCAATATCCAACTTGCAAACTGCTAGAAAGCTTTTTAGATCTTCAATGTTGTTTTAATTTATCTCCATTTCTATCAAGATTCCCAGTACCAAAAAATATTTTTATTATATTCCCTTTTTTTAACAGTTCTTATAAACCACCAGTGTCAACTATAGCATATCACCATCATTAATTTAATAGTAATGTAGTATAAAAATAACATAGCTTACATTATTTTATACCACGTGCACACACAACTGAAAGGAACTGAATAATTTGACCAGTTTCAATAATTTTAATCAAAACACAAGAAAGAGCCTCATTAAATATTTGTTTAGAATCAACACACTGCTTTTAAATAACAAAAACCTTTAAATTTATCATTCAGCAAACAGGGAAGAAAGGAAAACAACCAAAACAGTACCTTGCTTCTAACATGGTTAATGCTGAAAAACTGACTAAAACACTACATAAATAATTTCCAGTGACAAGTGCTGAAAAATACTCTTTACAAAAATACACTGTTCCAAAATGGATACACATCTTCCCTTTACCATCATGCTATCCCAATATGATTCCTGTACACAGATACCTTCCAAAAAAGATGACAATATGAAACAAAATATCAAAAACGAAAGGTAAGGATTGAGATTTTGATTTTATAAACATCTGACATCACTAATCCATACTTGCTGCAATTATCGATATTTACAATATCCTAATGATCATGCACACATTACTTAACTACCTACCACTTCACTTATGATTCTAAATATCAATTTAATACTCAAATTTTCACTTTCAGAAAACTATATATATTCATGTCTATACAAAAATATAATGATACACATGTATACCCATTCTTTCATAAATGAAAACATTTATATAATTATGAAAACATACATATATATATTAATTTTTTTCCCCTTGTTAATTTTATAATTAAAACTTTCACAAAAACTACCAAGTTGATAAATGGATCAAGGTCAAAAAGTGGCCAAAATAAGGTGATACACAACTTCAAAATAAAGTTTACATCGAAAGTTTTCCTTTTTTAAAATTATAGACATTAATCAATAACCTTTCAATGACTACACTTGAATTTCACTCTGTTCCTAAATTTAACTGATTGATAACTATCTCTGATGGATTCATATTTATTTAAATATGATTATTTTGTTTCTCTTACAGTTTAACTACGTACACAATAAAAGTTTTATTGGCCAAGTTTAGATGCTAGTCACTAGAATAGATACAAATTTTGATGATCAAAAATAACTTTCTACACACCTTTAATAAATATAAGATGAAATGAAACCAAAGATGAACTTGACCTACTGTTTCAAAACAGCATATCTAAAATGGAATGATAAAGCTATTACTGTAAGGAAAGAAGAGAAAAACTCCCAACAAGTGATATAAACATTTTGTCATATTATCCAACAGACAGCATGCAACAGAATAGTTTCCTATTCATCGAACCAGTTTTAACTTTACTATTCATCATATCCACAAGCAGTTTCCTATTCAATGAACCAGTTTTAACTTTACTATTCATCATATCCACAAGCAGTTTCCTATTCACTGAACCAGTTTTAACTTTACTATTCATCACATCCATAAGCAGTTTCCTGATCACTGAACTAATTTTAACCTACCATTCATTATACTTGCAAGTTGGGAATAAAATCTCTCAAACTGTAGAAAATAAAAGTGGGGAAATGTAAACATCATTGACACTGTGATACTATGAGGTATTTGAAAACTAATTAAATTACTTTAATTATGGAGATATTGTTTTGTCTTAGGTCACAAGAAAATGTTACTGTGAAAAACAAGCACTCTTAGATGATTACATGAATTTGTAATGCATGCAATGAATGTATTTACAAAACGAAATAAAATCACATGTCATTTGCATCAAAATATGCCATAACAGCAGCACAACTATCAAAAAAAAACATACCAATGCTAAGTTGGAAAAACACCACCGACTTGTACCCAACAATACAGTAAACGACACAAGATGTATTTGACAAATGACTACAAAGACACAAATTAATGTTTAGGTGAATTATGAAATGTGCATTCCACATCAAAGTTCACAGTGCATAAAAGAATTTAACAAGTTGAAAAAAAGAGAAATATTGATACATATATAAGGAATAAAAGACTGAACAGTATAACACAAGACAATTGGAACAGTATACACAAGACAAATGGAACAAACACTTTATACACGACAATACAAAATATTAGATATGCATTCACGAAAATATCAGAACAAAAATGAATTTTTTTTATATATACATTTCACAAACAATATACTTTGCCATACGAACAAATGGCATATTTACACAAGATATATGAACGAGGTACACGTTATGGAATATCTTCCCATTTTGAAAAGAAGAAAAATAAATGAACCCACTATCAACAAAAATGAAGTCTGCAGGATGGGGAATGAATATATGCGCTCTTTTTCACGCTACAAAATGCATGAGAATGACAGCAATACTGTTTGCATTAAAATAAAATATGAAATGACATAAAGAAAAGAAAAGTTGGCTAACGTTTCAAAGTAACTTGTGGCAATATCTTATTTCCATTAAATACGAACATGAATAGCTTATAATAACACACATCACACTAGACAACAAATTTCACTCAAATGTTTTCACTTCCACGTCATCCCTCAATGGAAACGATTCTGTATTCACCGTGAATGCTGTTCAACACTTCAAAACTGGGATTCATGAAAATGGTAAATGTTTGATATATACAGGCTATTTATATATGTACACAGCACTAAGGACTACACAACATTCACTCCGCTTGCACTCGTTCACCTATCACATTCTGAAGAAAATAACACTGGAGAGGACAACTTCACGGTACGTTCACGAAACTAAGGAGACTGCACTAGTTCTGTATCACCAGTAAATCAATCACTAGAAAGGAGCACACAAATTCAGTTTGTAAGAGCCTGCCGAGCCCCCTCCAGGTCATCCAAAGTGAGCACCTTCTGACCTTGCACTGGCAATGGGGGCATTGTTGGCAGCTGGTTCTTCAGCACTTCTGGGCTGAACCATTTCAAAATGTGGGGGTCACCAATGCCTTTGTTGCCACTCATAGAAGATATTGGTGTTGACTGCCTATTCGGAGACAATGGCCCATTCAGATCTACAAAAGATAAATTTAAAAAATGAAGCCATTAAAAAAGTTTTATATTTAGCAAAAAATAAAGGAGAAAAAAAATGTCATTTCAGTTAAAAGACCTACTGCAGAGTCTATTTTAGAAGTATGTCAGTTGTAATCATTTCGCGACCTTAGAATAACAAGGTTCTAACTAACATTTAGTCATTTTGAGAAAAATCGCATTTGAAGTTTGGCTACCTTGATTTTAATCAACTGATGTTGAAGTAGCTAGTTCAGATAATTAAAACCTTTCATGATTGGAGGCGGTTTAAAACAGATATGTTATTTAAGCTAGTTACCCAACATTCACTGTGTTAATTTGGGGAACATTACAAACAGAACCATGATAGACCAAATTAAATGTAAATTAAAATGTGATTGGTTCCCTAACTTTGGAAGCTGAATACCCATAGGCTGAAAGTTGCAGTTAGAACCATGTTATTCTCAGTCAAACTACACTCAGCAAATTGGAACTATATAATTCTGATGAGTCATTGAATATTTTTACATGCAAACTAGTTCAGTAGATAGAACTATGTGACACTAAGTTCACACAACACGTAACTCAATTTGGACCAAAATGTGAGTTAGAACCCTTTAATTCTAAGGTCACGATTTATTGAAAATAGGAATAATTCTACTAACTCATGCATACATAACAATTCTGGGTTTAAGATGAGCCGTAAAAATCATTAGCAATTTGGCTAATTTGATCAGAAATTCTGTAGCCAAATTCAGTTTCAGTTACCCAAATATGAAATAATCCAAAGTGTACCAAATTAATTGTAAGTAATAAAAAAGGCAGAGTTATTTTGACTGAAAACAAACCTATTGAATTCGAACTCTTCCCATGTTGTCTGAATGAACTGTGTGTGAGTGCATAAAAATGCACAGACCGAGCATTTAGTATTTAAATGGTTCGCAGACCAGTTAAAGGTGGGAATTGCACAAGTAACAAGGAAGTAAAGAGTCGGAAGTAAAGAGTCAAATGTAAAGAGTCAGATCGAAAGTGACATGCAATTTTCGAATTAGCTGTTTTGTGATTTCATAATCCAGTGTATTCGCCAAATTCCAATTTAATTCGTATTTGGTGAATTGGCAAACGACAGCTTTAACCCTGATAATTTCCAAAGTGACTTACTCAGTTTTTGTCCTGGTAGAACATGTGGTGATATAGCCCTGCTAAGAACTGCATTGATAGCTGGATTAGTTCCAGCACCCAGTCCAATGTTATTAGCTACACTGCTTCTTGGGCTGAGCATTGGCGACACGACTGGTGGAAACCTGGCTCCCTGCAACCGGGGGTCAACCATTCTCTGCTGAGCCTGCAGTGCCACCAGGTGGTTCAGCTGGTTCATCTGGTTCAGCTGGTTCATGGCATTCACTGTGAAAAGATAACACACAGTTTAAACAATCATTCTGAATGGAACTCTTCCAGAAATAATCACATATGTATTCTGCATTAATCTTTAATGGCCTTAATGCTATTAAAAGAACCCTTGGAAAAAATATTATGGACTGTATCAATTGGGAACTCTAAAACCTGCACTTTGTTGAGAAAGGAAAAATAAAGGATTATTAACGACATGTTGGTTCGCTGTTTATTCAGCAGCTATTAGGTGTCTGACACTCATATTCTGTGACTCATGGTCTTTTAGAGGAAACCTGCTAATGCCAGATAGGCTACTCTTTCCGATTAGGAACAAAGGAATCTTTTTATGTGCTTTCTCACAAACAGGACAGCACATACCATGACCACTGATAAACCAGTTGAGGACCACTGGTTTTTGTTGAGAAGAACAATACAACTCACTACATGTAAATGAAAGCAACAAAGCAAATCATATTACCACTAGCTGCAGACGGTGTCAGGTTCCTATGCATCATCTGTTGCATTAGAAGAGCAGGACAGCACATACCATAACCACTGATAAACCAGTTGTGGACCACTGGTTTTTGTTGAGAAGACCAATACAACTCACTACATGTAAATGAAAGCAACAAAGCAAATCATATTACCACTAGCTGCAGACGGTGTCAGGTTCC
>JAULBS010006306.1:0-11343 GCA_032355785.1 Symmetromphalus regularis | reverse complement strand
TAATTCTACAACTGACTATTTCTTCTGTTTTCCCAATATCGCTTCTCACCTTGTTCTGTAATAGATTCATTTGAACAGAAGACTGACGCGTATGTCTTTGTTTTACATGCTCTACTAGAGTAACCACAATCAAACACACTCTCCTCTGTTCCCGAGCACGTTGACAGTGTCATGTTGATTGCTATTTTAGCATCACCATATGCCGAACAGCACTGTGCTCTGCCGTCCACATAGCCCAGCTGTCGACACACCACATCCGCTGAGACGTCATTGAAATTATCATCACACACCCCAACCCAGGTTCTGTTGTTGAAAAGTTCCACACGTCCAAAATGTCCCTCGGGCCTAAGTCGAACTGATTTAAAAATATACTTCAATTAAATTATATAACAAACAGATTTTTAAAATATATACTGTTATACAGAGTTCATAAAGTCTCTTTACAATTTAAAACAATTATTACAAACTTAAGGCAATTGATGGGATGTTTTTATTAGATTTGTTCAATGTACTCAGTGGTTATCAAAGTTTTTAACACATTCCATTTGAGTTTTTCAGATACCCTTTATCTATTTAATCATGTATTTATCTATTCATTTGCTTTTGTAATAATGTTTTTAAATTGTGTATCCTTGTTTTTAGTTATTTTCAGGCAGAAAGTATTTAAAGCCAGTTAGAAATGAAAATTTACATAACCCTTTTATTGGGTTCACAATTTTTTTTCTAAGTAACCTAATTTATTTTTGCTTAATCTATTTATGAAGTCTGTTAATAGTGATAATTCAGTTACTGACTGATTTCATGGTTAAACAGCAACAACTTGTTATAAAACAAAAGTGAACTAACAGTAACAGATACTGAATATAAAACTGACTCATAAATGATGTTTTAATTTTAACTCAAATCAAAATTAGATTATGTAAACTTAACATGAGCAAGCCATAAGCAAACAAAATGATCATTCTTGCAATTTTAACAGACCTGTTATGAATTTCACATTAATTTTATAAAAAAAAATTTTTTTTTTACATAATGCAAAATCAGCCTTTTTTTTTACCATAACACACAAGATTTTGTAATGCTAAGACCAAACCCCGTCTAAAATCCTCATGTGTTCCCAACCCATCTCATTCACTGTCACTGATGAATTTTTGTCAAATGTAAAGAGACAAACATTTATCAGGAATTTCAAAAATAGGTTTTTATAGTTTTTTTGTTTGTATTTTTGATAATATGTATATAGTATATACAAGAGAAAAAAAAATGAAAATATTACAGTATACTATAACACTACCTCCATCCTCCATGTTATGTAAGATGATGTAATGCATCCTATGACACTCTCCTCCTCAACCCCATAGCATTACACCATTAATAAATGACCCCATTTCAACTACTTATTTCACAAGCATTATCACTGAACACATTTTTATACTGTTTCTGAAACCAAAGCTTTACTTTTATCACATTATTTTAGGTATTATCTCTTAAATATTTTAAATATGAACTGAAACTCCACATTTAGACACTATAAAAGAATATTAAAAGATAAATAAATGGACAAGATCACCTGTTTGGTAACACCTGACAGCAGCTGGCTTTCCTTGAGGACATTGTCCTCCTGCTAAATACTCTAGAGGACATTGCAGAACGGAGTCTTCCTTTCCACCACACCGCAGTTCTGTGAACATCGCAGTGTACTGAGACGACTGGAACGTACGCTGTGATCTCACACCACCAACGTGACCCATCATACGGCAAAGAACATCAGCATCACCGTCATCAAAATACTTATTGCATATTATCCCCCATGACCCATCAACTGCTACTTCAATGACACCCTCTGATTTGGATTCGTTCCTTAGTCGCACTTCCAGACCACGACCTACAGAACACAAGATCCGTGAAACAATCACATAACCATAACTAGTCTAACTTTATAATATATACAGAGATTAGAATGGCAATTGTGAAACAATCACATAACCATAACTAGTCTAACTTTATAATATATACAGAGATTAGAATGGCAATTGTGAAACAAATCTGAAAAAAAAAGTGTAAAGATGTGTTCACATGTCATGTGAGCATAAATCGAGATTCCACGTGAAAATAATTCAATATAGATGGCGCTTTATTACTCTTGAAAACTCTTTGGTGTTCACCGACAGTTCCGAGTGATTATTCAGTAAGTACAGCAAGTATAGTTAGTGCTTTACAAAACCAGACTTACATTCCCTAGCATTCACAAAAGCTACATAGCCATTTCAGTGGTCCCAAACATTCTCATTGGGTTTAACATGATACGCACTGAAAACTAGTCTACCTTGCCGCTAGCGATTTCATCCTAACTTACACTCCCTAGCATTCACAAAAGCCACATAGCAATTTCAGTGGTCCCAAACATTCTCATTGGGTTTAACATGAAGCGCACTGAAAACTAGTCTAGCTTGATGCTAGCAATTTCATCCTAAATCAAGGCTGAATTAAAAACTAAAATGTATATCACCTGCCTTCTCAATCATTAAAACCCTACCCTTAGTGGCCCCATCCCCATTTTTTCTTACCAGATTTACATGATTCACATGAATGACCTTTTTGTCAGAAAAAAGTCAGAATTCCACAAATCTGCAGAGAATTATCATCCCTGTATATATATGTATTTACAGTGTCTCGGATTAGATAATTGTTAATTTGTCACCAGCCTTTTATATCTCATTATAGGTATTCCTAATAGCCTTGTGCTTAAAACAGTAATAATGTGTTCCAGAAATCTAGTTCTAAACTCAACTTTTAAAATATGTTTGTATCCAAGGCTGTATTTACATAACATTTAATGGGTGTGTAAAACATTTACACCTAAAGTCCTGATTTGTACAGTTATGAAATCTTTTATCACAATACTGTCAAATATTTGAATAGTAATGAGGGGTGCAAAATGTTTGGTCCAGTTTTTGTGAAATAAACATATGAGATACAATTCTTGAAACATTTCAAAAGAAGCTTAGTAAGAGATGCACAGATAGGGTACAAAATTACTAACCGGCACAAAATGAGTTTACACTGTTATGGTTTAGCTGGAAATAATGCTAACACTCTGTGTAGTTTTAAGAAAGTTTAACAGGCCCATGAGCAGAACAACCAGCTGAGGCTGACTGAGTTATGATAATTTCAAACCTGCTATCATATCAGTTAGTATTACAAGAGAATATTTCTCATGATCAAGTTGTATCCTCACTTTTATGTTTGAAGCACATGACAGATGCAACACCTCGATTGCTACAGTTCCGCAGATCTCCAAACAAGAAGCGGTTACATCTGGAGAGATAAAGTTCATTGCCATTGCAGTCAATATTGGACAGCCATCGAAGTGTGGTGTTTATCATGGAGTCCCAGGCCGTGTAGCCAATACCATCAGTGAAACCTTTCTCTCGGCACACCACCCTAGCGTCTTTACTGTCAAATCCATCAGAACATATCACTCCTCTCTGATTCATGTAGTCCACTTGAACCACTCCGTAACTCCCCATAGACAGATGGATTGCATATCCTGAAATAAGAGTTATATGTATTCAACTTGCACCACGCCGTAACTCCCCATAGACAGATGGATTGCATATCCTGAAATAAGAGTTATATGTATTCTACTTGAACCTCTCCATAACTCCCCATAGACAGATGGATTGCATATCCTGAAATAAGAGTTATATGTATTCTACTTGAACCATGCTGTTACTCCCCATAGACAGATGGATTGCATATCCTGAAATAAGAGTTATATGTATTCTACTTGCACCTCTCCATAACTCCTCATAGACAAATGGATTGCAAATCCTGTAAAAGAGTTACAACTCATATATACTACTTGCACCTCTCCATAACTCCCCAAAGATAGATGTATTGGATATCCTGTAAAAGAGTTATAACTCATGTATTCCACTTGCACATCTCCATAACTCCCCATAGACAGATGGACTGCATATCCTCAAAAAGAGTTATAACAAAGGGCCTTATTTTCGAAGCACTAGTAGCTACAAATTTTTCTTAGTAACGTCATTTTTCATGATTTTTGTACACAATGACTACAAAAAATAATGTCACTAAGACAAATTTATGATATCGTAGCACTAAGAGAGCTTTGAAAATATGGGCCCTATATTTTACTTGCACCTATCCGTAACTCCCCATAGACAAATGGATTGCATATCCTGTAAAAGAGTTATAACTCATGTATTCTACTTGCACCTCTCTGCAACTCCCATAGACTGATGGATTGCATATCCTGAAAATGAAGTGAGTTTTGACTCATGTTTTTAGATGCACTTCAACATAACTTCACCAGATAGATGCATTCTGATGCCTGTTTTGTTTGGATGTTGATAATGAACTGTTGATTCCTTGCCTACAAACATGTCTAAACATACTTTATTATAGTATTTCTGAATGAGAAGTATGTTTGCCTTCACAAAACCAGTTTAAATAAGACCAACAAATTCATATTTATGCGGCTTTGATCAATGCACACAAAATACAGTCAATGAATCAAATTATTATTAATTTAGCAAACGTAATTTTTTGAATGAAGGCTTATATTTTTAAAATCAACTGTTCCAGTGACACTGTTTCATATCAATGGGAGGAAGCAGTGAATTTAGCTTATGGTAATGTCAGGGTTTTTGCCAGAGGGTAAAATTCCGTACCCTTAAATTTTCTGAGGGTACAACTCTGTACCCTCAAATTGTTGGGATAAATTTTGTTTTAATGGTTCTTCAATTGACCTGGCAGCAGATGTTTCCATGCTTATGGTGGGAACACTGCTAACATACATCAAAGTGGTCTAGAATTCATTTTAGAGCCTCTAAAAAACCACCAAAATGTACCCCCAGAACCCCACCCACCCTTTTTGCGTACTCTCAAATTATTTTCTGGTGGAAACCTGAATGTTGAGTTAAGATTTTTGAGAAGATCTATAACACGAAGAACTATTACCTGTCCTGGGACTGGTGTCTGAACACACAACCGCTGCATACTTCTTACTGGGGCAATATGTAAGACTAACTTCCTGTGGACAGCTCTCTACACTCATCTCACTCCCTGTACACTGCAGTCTGGTGATGCCGATCTCGAGCAGAGACGGCCCGAATGCTGAGCAACACATACTTACACCATACTGGAAATTCAGCTGACGACAGACAACCTGGGAATCAAGATCGTCAAAGTCATCTGCACAAATAACACTGTAGACATCATCATTGTCATCATAAACCTGGACAGCACCGAATGATGAGTTAGGTTGCAATCGTACTGCAATATTAGAAATATATTATAGTTAGCAATCGTACTGCAATATTAGAAATATATATATGTTAGCAATCGTACTGCAATATTAGAAATATATATATGTTAGCAATCGTACTGCAATATTAGAAATATATATGTTAGTTAGTAATCGTACTATTTATATAGAAATATCATGGAGTCAATGTATTTATCTCATAAAGAGAACATGCATGATCATTATTTACTACACTATATATGACCGAAACCCACCTGTTCCTAAACAGCAAGCTTCCATGTTTCCAGGGTAACCTCATTAGAGTAAATATAAAACCTATGACAAATGTGTTTAAAACTCATCTGTTCCTGAACAACTAACACCCACATCTCCAGGGCAACTGGCAAAGTCTGTGGTTTATGGATTTATTTAACATATTTCTAGACTGCAAATCATGCACCCGCAAAAGAAGCCCAACAAAAAACCCCAAAATAATTTTAATTTGTTCACAACTTCATATTTTGTTTAATGTTTTGTTAAGTTTTAAAGTCAAAATATTTGATCAAAATGAGATGCCTCTCAAACTGATTTTTCTCAAAATTATTCCAGTATTGGGGAAAATAACCTTTAAAAGAATTCAGTAGTCTCAAGGTTGGAGACAATGACTGATAATTTTGTTTAAAACCCACCTGTTCCTTAACAGCTGACCTCACATCTCCAAGACAACCCCATTAAAGTTGGAGATAATAACTATGATAAACATGTTTAAAACCCCTGTTCCTTAACAACTTACCCCACATCTCCAAGACAACCCCATTAAAGTTGGAGAAAATGACTATGATAAACATGTTTAAAACCCACCTGTTCCTTAACAACTTACCCCACATATCCAAGACAACCACATTAAAGTTGGAGAAAATGACTATGATAAACATGTTTAAAACCCATCTGTTCCTGAACAGCTGACCCCACATCTCCAAGACAACCACATTAAAGTTGGAGATAATGATTATGATAAACATGTTTAAAACCCACCTGTTCCTGAACAGCTGACCCCCACATCTCCAGAGCAACTTGTGAAGTCTAGACCAGAGTTTGGACAAGCAAACAAGGATGATTCGGAGCCAGCACATTTGAGAGTTTCCAGCCACACCAACCCTTCACCTGGTCCATCCACACTGGATGGCTGACCATCTACAAAACCAAGCTGTTTGCATACAACCTTAGCATCTTGTTCTGACCAATGAGAGTCGCAAACTCTGCCCCACGTCCCGTTAACATTGACCTCCACTCGTCCTGTATTAGACGTAGTTAGTTGTGAATTCGAATCCACCAGTCGCACTTTCATGGCTAAAATGATGAAAACCAAACAGTTGTAAGTTATTTTACATATTATAAATTAATGTAGATTAGAATTAGTGAAATTTGAATATAAGAAATCTTGAATGGAACTACCCCAAAATATTTCAATATATTAAGAGTTTTATAAAGATGTGGTGGTAACACATAACAATTTTTAATAAAGCATTCTAAACAACAGACTGATGTTGACTTCCTCTGTCAGTGAATGTTACAGATAACTTTACACAACTTTATTCGTAACTCCAGCGTATAAGCATTAATTGATGCCACATGCACCATCATCCAATTATTTAAAAACATTACTAAACTTGGTTTTATTGCAATTAAATTATTATTGTGACTGTCTTATTTTTATAGTTTTAAAGAATGTGCCCTGAAAATTATAAAAATGCTCCTAAGATGCTTTGTCTACCATGCCTTTAAAAATGTCTAGGGAAAACACTATAATATTTATATCAAAATATTTAATATGCATTTTTAATTAATGTGCTTCTTATAAAGATCAGTGTTTTCAAATAAGTTGATAGAATATGTGATCAGAAAATTGAAACTTGGAACCACTATCTGACTAGATATGTATCCAAATTAGGTAATTGCTTCAGGTTCTTTTTATATAATTATGTTAGCACTGAATTTCCAATAAAGCTCATAATTTGCTCACACTATTTACAAATGAAAAATATTGCTTAAATGTGGTATCTGGAAATCACATCAAAGAATCACAATCAAATTAAAAATAAAGTATTGCTAATGGTATTAAATTTAAGTAAACAGATATATATCCAAATTAGGCACTTGCTCGGGGTTCTTTTATAAATAAGGCTCATAACAAGTTGCTCATACTACTTATAAATGAAAAATATGGCTAAAATGTAATATCTGGAAATCACATCTTATAATCGCTGTCAAATTAAAAGCCATGTAGGATCCAAACAAAGTATTACTATTGGTAATAAATTTAGCAAGAGTTTAAAAAAAATTGCTTAAATTAGACATATTTCTGCAATTTTTCACGATAAAATACAAATAAAATCCTTTTCATCAGGAGAGTTACCAAACAACACATTCGTAATTGTATGTTTAAAAAAAGAGTAAAAACTGAAACAAAGCAACTTACCAAACTGCTTATCAGAGCAGACCAGCCAACCAACGGAACATTCTGACCTTGACCCTAGTCGTCCAAACTGACAATCACTGATGCTGCTTTCATTACCATGACAACTGATATTAACTTCCATCACAGCAGTAGGTTTTGTATTCAAGTTCTCTCCAAGTGCATATCCATGGGTAAACCCTCTTTCCCGGCACACAACAGTTGCACGTGCATCGGTCCAGTTTCTTGAACAGACGGTTATGTTTTGGCCGTACTTGGAGAAAATAACCATAGACGGGTGTGTGTCACCAGAAAGAACAGTGATTTCTGAAAACAACAAATAATTTCAAAGTTCACTTATCTCTCTAAGATGAAAGTAAGACAATACTGGTAAACTAAAACAGACTTTCAAAAGGCTGTTAAGACAGAGTTTATTCAATATATCAATAATAATTTTTTTCATACATAAAACAATCAGAAAACCCAATAAATATTGCAATGATAATAATGCCTAAAACAAATTGGGTTTCTGGAAACATACTTAAAAATATTATGTTGAGCGAGTACATTAAGAACATATTTCTTCTATATAAACATTTTAGACTGAAATAACAAAACAAAAAAAATAATTTAATCTTAAAAAAAGGGTAAAGAGTCAGCCCCTTTTTTGAAAAAGGGTTGGAAACCAGGAAACACAATTATTTTGTTTAGGACTTCAAGAAACAGCTATTCAACTGACCATATCTACATTATTCACACAACATTCCTAAACAACTAACGTCTTGAAACATATTTGTCTCTTCCAACAGTCAATGCTTTTGTTTATGTTGATATCTTTAAAACCAGATTCATTCATTTTATGTTTGATGTTGAAATGTCAGCAATCATATGCTCCGTCAATAAATTACTCCAAAACAGATGCAATTTCATGCAGATAAGAAACTGGGACCCAAATTAACAGTTAATCAGGATCCCTATTGGTAAAATAACACTGTGAAGGATCCTATATCCTTGGGAATACATCTGATTAAAACACATTGTAAGGGAGATTCATATACCTGGGGCACAGCCTGAGAGGAAAAAACGGCGATGCAAACCCAGTCGCTGGGAGCTTGAACCATGTGGATAATAAATATCAGTAACAAGGGAAAAAATTAAACAAATCTGTGGAAATTCCAGAAGAAGCAAGTGCCTCATCTGCCTCATACTGGCTATACAAGAGTATACTATCATGGAATACTGAAGAACTTACTCTCTGAGAAGCTGGTTTTGCTGCAGGAAATATATGCATATTTGTTCGAGTAGTCGCAGTAGCTGCTTGACGATTCTGTGATGTCACACATTCCGATGTCTTGTTCTGTCCCCACGCACGTGATCGTGTAAGAGAAGGAGGCATATCTAGGCTGGCCTGGCAGTAACTGTGCGTGTTCAAATCCCAGCTCTCGGCAGACGACATCTGCTTCCCTCGAGGTGAAGCTTTCTGCACACACTAGATACCATGAACCATCTTGCAATACACTTACGTATCCTACAGAACCGTTGTTATTTGAGCTGCCATGCTTCAACTGAACTGTAACATAATAACACACGCCAATCAAAGTAATGTAAAGTTTGTTTTATTTAACGATGCTTCAAGAGCACATTGATTTTTATCTTATCATCAACTATTGGACGTCAATCATTTTGTCATCCTGACATATCTATTTACAGGAAACCACTGCTGCCACATAGACTACCCTTTGCGATAAGCAGCAAGGGGTCTTTTATATGCACCATCCTACAGACTGGACAGCACATACCACAGTCTTTAATTAACCAGTTGTGGATCACTGGTTGGAATGGAAAATAGCAAATGGGTCTACTGAGAAGGACTGATCCAGTGACTGACTGCTTCACATTTGGACATGCTACCATTCGAGCTACATCCTGCTCCCACACTCCAATCAGGACTTGAAATAAATGGTTGCCAGTAGTGACCACATTTTAGAATTAGGACTTATAAAAGACAGTGTTACTCACATATGGCTCCTAACAAGACTTGTCTTGGGGAACAATTTAAACAATAGTCAACTAAATATCTAGACAATAATTTTAAACAACAAATTCCCCCACACACCTCCCCGATAAAAAAAACCTACAAAGACAATTCATTTGGTATTTCAGTCTAAATATTGTGCGAACAATCATTTGGTTTCCCATCATCTGCATCATTAAATTTTCATTAACATACTTTTCAATCACATATTATTTATTAAACAATCACTGTCACTGTTTATATTACAATATATTTTATAATGAATAAAAAAATATATAAAATTGTCTACTAGATGTAGGCTGTGAATACGTGATAGATCCAATAAAGTGAAAAACACTAAAACTAACCATTCTTGAAGCAAACCACGCCCATGTCTGCAGTGTGATTGCGGCACTTCACACTTACTGATCCTGCACCCCATCCTTCCCTGTTGCACCTCCATAGACTTGGTTCACTCCCAGAACAGTGTGGCGAATCCAACATAACATCACCTGTGCCTTCTCCATATGCCCTGCAATATAGTGTTTTGTGAGAGACAGACACTATTTCATGATAGCATCCCTCAGATATGCCCTAAAATACAGTGTTTTATGACATATTTGATACTATTATCATATTCCACAAAGTGGTATGGCCAAGCCGTAACTCTTCAAAAAGTGGTATGGCCATGGCCTCTGGATTTAGCACCACCCACGTTAATTAATGGGCAAGAAATCACACACTGTTCCCACCTGTTACTCATAGACTATGTCTACACATCCAATGTGACAAGACACATCTGTCAGTCCAGTACGGATACCAAGAAGTTTACATACCTACTGGAGATCCCCGTGATGAAACCCAGCTGTTTGCAGACAACCTCAGCACTGGCTGGTATCTGATAGAAATCACACACTGTTCCCACCTGCTGTTCATAGACGATCGCTACTCGCCCAGCATGACTAGACCCTCGGTCAGTCAAGTACAGATACCAAGAAGTTTACATACCTACTGGAGATCCCTGTGTTGAAACCCAGCTGTTTGCAGACAACCTCAGCATTGGCTGATATCTGATACAAATCACATACTGTTCCCAACTGCTGTTCATAGACAATCTCCACTCGTCCAGCATGACTAGACCCACCGGTCAGTCGAAGTTCAATGGCTGCAAATAAAAGACATTTAAAATGTTTGTTAAATACTGCTTTTAAATAATATGCCACCCCTGCAATTAAGAAAATGTCTTGATCAAAATAAATGCTGTGGAGAAATGCTCATAGACGATCCACAGCATTTTTTTAGTCTTCACATGTTTCCAACTCTGAGTTTACTAAACAAATACACCAGTAAATACTGTTGATGTGCATTCATCAGGGTTTCTGCAAGAGGGTAAAATTCCGTACCCTTAAATTTTCTGAGGGTACAACTCAAATTGTTGGGATAATTTTTTTAAAGGTTCTTCAAAGAGCCAGACACAAAGCCAGCATCAATAATCAGTTAGACTGTTAGTATACAACAGTAATCATAGCTAACATACGTCAAAGTGGTCTAGAATTCATCAATAATCAGTTAGACTGTTAGTATACAACAGTAATCATA
>JAULBS010006305.1:0-25819 GCA_032355785.1 Symmetromphalus regularis | reverse complement strand
TACTTAAGACAAGGTCAAATGTTAATTAGTGCTAATTAACCATTTAATTGCTATGAAAGTTCCAAGCATAATTTCTTCTGTATTTTGCAGAGGACACCTCACTGATTCAAAATCAACAACTTAAGACAAAATATTTTGTGGGAAAGGCCACTTAAGACGCATGTTAATTAGTGCTAATTAGCCATTTAATTGTTGTGAAAGTTCCATCTTTGGAACCTTTTGTAAAATGTAGAGTAAGGTATCCTGATTCAGAATCACTAACTTAAGACGAAATATTTTGTGGGAAAGGCCACTTAAGACAAGGTCAAATGCTAATTATCTACATCATGATTGGAACTGTCATTAGTTTTTATTTCTGAAATACTGCTTGTTTGGTGTACTCTTATCTGTTGTATGTTCATCAAAAGCAGCTGCCACCAAGGTACAAAACCTTCATGAAAATAGCACTTTGCTGCAGTTATCACATATGTAAACATCCTCCAAACCTTTCAACAATTATATCAGGGGCGTTTGAGCCAGGGTTGGGGGTGGCTATAACAGTTGCCCCCCGTCCCCAATAATTTCAATAAATATGTTCTTATTAATTGTTAAATTAATCACTGGCAAATTCTGATGCTCAGATATGGGAGCAGTCCCCACCCCCACCCACCCAATATGAATTTTGTTCCAACACTCTTGATTATATAATGCAAAACCTACTAGAGCTGTCTTGCCAATTCATATCAAAGACACTGGAGGTTATGTCCCCTTTTGTTTATAAATAAGCAAATTGAAGTAGGCCTAAACTGACTAAACCATAAACACAAAAAATATTCACATTCAACTGGCATATATGATGTGATCAGATTATATTAACTGTTTAAACAAATGCTGTTATATTCACTGAGTTCTCAAAGTTACATTTTCAAAGACTTCCACTGCACTTTAAAAGTAAATTTGTGCCAAAAATACTGAGAAAATTAAGTGAAATCACTTACAACATCCCATCCACTATTTCCATGACAATTCGGTTCTTATAAACTTTAAAAATCCAATCTAAGAAAAAATGCCCCCCAAACATTACATGCAAAAACAATTCTTTCCCACTTTACAGCCTTTAGTTATATATTTTACAAACATGAGACTTGGTCTTCAAAGACGTGGAATTAGCACAGAGCCAAGAACCCTACCTTGTATTAAAATAACTTTCTATGAGCACCTTACTGGGTAGTGTAACAGCGTGTATACACATCCTTGTATAAAATAACTAGCAAAAAAACCAACCAAATTTAGGTTAACACTTTCTTTTTGATCAATTATAAATTGTGGTTACTGAAAGATTCGTTTTCCCTGAAAATTCACCCTTAAAAAAAGATTCTTGATACAAGCCTTCAAAAAGAACTAAATTTAATGTCAAACTAAGGACAGAGTCCAAAAAAAAACAAAAAAAAAAACATAGTCACTGCTTAAATGCTACATTCAAGTATGTAACATGTTACAAAAGTGAAATTACTCTACAGAATGAGACAGACAATAAAGAACAAAACATTCAAGTCACAGTGATGGTATTTTTGCATACATATTTCCCACTTCTGCAATAACCTGTTACATTTTGTATTCACAAGGCAGTATTCATAAAATACCAACAATAATTATACAGTAATTATAAACTCCAGTATAAAACATGTTAAAATAATTATAAATACACCAGTCGGGTACTGTCAAATAAACTCACAATATTAGTATTATTAAGATGGTCAAGATCATTAGAAATAAAATTCAAATAAATAACATCCATCAAATTGAGAAAAGCTTGATCAAGTTTCCAAAAAATGTGCAATGATTAGTCATTAATAGTTTGTTTTTATTTAACGATGCCTCTAGAGCACACTGACTTTTATCTTCGGCTATTGAACGTCAGTCATATGGTCATTGTGACATATGTATTTAGAGGAAACCCATTGCCACCACATAGGCTATACTTTCCGATAAGCAGCAAGCTGTCTTTTATATGCACTTTCCAAGACAGTAAAGCACATACCACAACCTTTGATGAACCAGATATGGACCACTGGTTGGAATAGAAAATAGCCAAAACTGCAAATAGGTCTACGCTGAACAACTTTATATTTTTTGTTTTTACAAATTATATAACATAAAATGATCAAGCTCTTTCCAAATCTAATAAACTTTATTACATAGCACAATAAGTTTAGAAAGTACAAAAAAAAACCCATACTTTTATGTGAAAAAAAGAATTTGTTGGCTCAATCTTTTAAAAACATTTGAAGTGTGGCGAGTCTAGGCCCAGTCTATTGTGTTTATTTCCACCGCAGATTTCAACTGGATTCATTTTTAAAACTAGAAAATAATGTAAAACTTAATTTTTTTAATATAAAAATAAAATGGAAAAATATTGTTAAATGTGAGTGAACACAAACATGAAGATATTCTTCAACATGAACATAAAAGAAACAATATATATATATATATGTATATTTATGCAATTTGAAAGAGACAGAGATAAAATGAATAAACATGAGTGCTTATATGCAGATTAGTAGAAGCCATTTGTCTTCCCTTACATGCAAAGTTATCTTATCTTACAAAAGATTTTGTCATCCTGACAAAATAGTGAGATATATTTCTTTTAAAACAAATTAACCACTATCATAAAAAAAAAAAAATGATGAACATAAATGACTAAAAATAATCCACTAAACCTGCAATTACATACATTATTATTATTAACATTTGTAAAATAATAAAATTTACAATTTAAGGTTAATAAATGGCTTGTTTTCTACATGGAATGTCTTTTAACCTATTAAAACCAACACAAGGTGCATGGCTAAATGAAAAACACAGCATCTAGCACATAAACAATTAAATTAGGTGGTATACTTTTAAATCAATACTTTCACGATAAATTAAGTTATTTTGTTCTGCTAAATCATTCATTGGATTTCGATGTCAATTAATTTTATTCGAAAACTGCCATTAAATGCACACAATACATATACAAACAAAACTATTACAGTGTATAATACATGGTTCATGGACATGGTTTATAGTCAGATATCCTAACTTCATTACAGTTCAAAATGTGCTAGATTTTACTGTCAATTTGAAAGATTAAGACAAATACATGGTTGTAGTAACCGTGGTTACTAAGGGGGCATGTGACTAGTGAGCCTTTTTTTTTACATACCAATGTTTGCCATTGTAACCAAAATCTAATATAGAGTTTGCACTTGATCTGTCAGAGCCCCCATCTCCCAAAGTTGTTCCTACGGGCCTATAATATACTAACAACAGTTGAGCCCGACAGAAGTGGGATTCAGTTCCACAAGAAAAATGAGATTGTAGGATTAATCCCCACTTAATTTTTTTCTCATTGTTAGTGCTCATGACAGTTATATCAGGCCGTGGGAGAAAACATGAGTCAATCCACTGGGTCCATTGCCCAGGCATGTGAATTGGAAAAAGTGACTGGGGGGTATTCAGCCTGAAATCCAAATCCAAGGGATGCCTAGGCCCAGATAGGTTGCAGGGGCAATGCCTCGATACCAGATCCAGGATGAGGACCCCCCTCCCCCCCTAAATGTATTTGTGTATTTTGGAGGCCAATTAGTTGTCTCAGTGCACAGAAATTGATAAAACAAGCATTTCCATTTGTATGTAAATAGACACACATTTTTTTTAATGAAAGCCTTGTGGTGTATGGGATATACCTTGAGGCATGCCATGAACTTTACTGGTGCGATTATACACCAATAGGCATACAATTCCCATGCCTGATTGCCAGAAGAGTGTCGGGATGGGATTGAGTAGCTCCGTTACATTGCTGATTCTTAAGTCAAAAATGCAAATGAACTGAATGACTACCAGGGGAAATTGTACCTCATACACTGTTATGGATCCCCCCCTGGGAAGGTTTTTTTTTGTGTAACGACCTTACTGCAAACAGAACAAGAGCAGCATATGTTATATGTTTGTTAGAAAAGGAAAAATTAAAATAATAATTTCTAATAAATGATACACTATAATGAACTTTGGGTAGCTGATGCTACATATATGAAATGGTTTTAATGTTCACAATTCTCAAAATATTAACTGCAATGATAAGAAAAAATATATCACACATTTTTCAGTTTTATAATGTTATTATAACAGTGATTATAACAGTTTAGATTGTGAAGTTTTTGTTTTTGTCTGACCATTATGTTGCCTACTGTTAAAGACAAAAAGTTTGAACCAATGCAGTTCTTTGTGTGTCAAATCAAAACTGCTCATTGAATTCTTGCGCTTTCTTAAGTCTTCCTTGCTTGGCATCAGAAATAGCACCCCACAAATCAAAAATGAAATCATCTGTGAATCCAAAATCAGACAAATCTGATTCATCGATGGCAACAGCAAAGTCATGAGGGTTTTCTTTAGTCGATCCCACCTCCCATATACTTTGTGCTGAAAAATAATAAAATTAATTCATGTATTATACTGTAACTTTTTAATTACACATAAATTAAAACTGGATTTCAGAATTATTTTCTTGCACCAGTATAATAGGTAGTACACAGAGTACTACATTTCCAGAACTCCCCCTCCCACCCACAAAGTAGTACACACAACATTTTACTATAAAACATAAACAAGAATATGAATGTTTTAAATTCATTAAAGTGGTATTAAACTTTAAAATGGTACATTTTGCAAAGGGTGTTGGGATATTATTAGTTATTGGTTAGTTCAAAATTCCAGCTTAGCTGGGAATCACAAACCCCAACTTGTGATATTCCGAGGAATTTGCAAACCCCCCATACTCATATATGGGTATAGGTTAGGATTAGGGTTGGGGGGATGCGATTTCCCAGGGGGGTTGTGATTTCCTAGGAAATTACAAGTAGGCATTTATGATTTCCAGAGGGTTTGTAATTAACTGCTACACCGGACCAAGCCGTATGAGCCCGTCAGTGTGACTGGAAGTATCATTAGTACAAAACATAGAAGTCCTGACGCTGAAAAATGTCAACATTTTATTAAACAATAAAAGTTGTATGACTGACATCCCCACTCCCCCTTTTGTACACTTTGTATGACCTTGAAAATGTTGAAAAATATTTAAACTAGAAGAGACCTCACAATCTCAAAATGATAAACATTTTATCAACTATTTCAACAGCCACAATATTAATGAAAACAGTTTTTACATTGTTGTTATTGATAAATTGTTTAATAAATCATGAGAGTGACTAGATCATTAGATGGTACCTTGCTGATATTTTTCAACATTTATTGTGTTGTCACTAAGTCTTTTTTCCAGTTTCCACAACATAGCATGAAATATTAAAAAAGTAAAGTTTTTTTTAAACAATGCCTCTAGAGCCCTTTGATTTTTATCTTATCATTCGCTATTGAATGTCAATCATACGGTCATTCAGACATCTTTTAGAAGAAACCCACTGTTACCACATAGGCTACTCTTTCTGATAAGCAGCTAGGGGTCTTTTACATGCACTGTCCCACAAGACAGCACATACAATGGCTTTTGATGAACCAGTTGTGGACCACTGGTTGAAATGGAAAACAGCCCAAACTGCAAATGGGTTCACTGAGAACGAATGATCCGGCGACCGACAGCTTAACAGACACCACGCTACCATTTGAAATACATCCCGCTCCGAAATATTAAAAAGTGTGAATGTACGGAGATTTAAAAGAAGTAAAATACCCACCCAACTCTGTGTCATTGATTCCCATGAAAGATTCCAGAAGGCCATTTATCTTGTCTGTTGCCACGTTCACTACGTCATCTGGCTGTAAAGTCAATGTAATGAAATATATATAGCGATATATAAGTCTACATAAATATCAGTACAAATATATCACTGACTTACCATTTTTAGCACAAGTAATTGCAGCTCAAATATTTTATATGATTAATCTTACAATTTACATTTTAATAATAGTGCTTAAAAAAAGCCTCTACCAGAAGTTTTACCAGAAGACAAATTTACTGTTTATTGTACTAAATTATTAAAATAAAAAAAAATAAAAAAAAAATGGAATTTTTATAACATCCCTCCTATCTATGTCATGATTTACAAATATACCTTAAAGACTGAGTTATCACTTATAGTTCTTTAGGTTAATGTAGAAACAGCAAATAATTTATTAAATGCATACTCCCACAGACCCTTGACCTAACTTGACCTAATTAATTTTCAAACAAAGAATTAATTTTAAATATAAACATTTAACTTGGCCATAGAAATACTTCATTCAACTACTTACATAACCACCGTATCTAGATTATTATCAATATTTTAAAAATAATGAAATACGCTCACGGATAAATAAGTTGAAATAAATAAGGGTTTTTATTGCGTTGAAGGTGTGACGTATATATTTTGGGACACGTGATGCACTTTCCCCCGTTAGCCGTTATTTTAAAACTTCTGAATATTTTTGTAGCTCAAAAAACATTTCGTACCAATTTATTTTACCCCATATGGAATTCTGAATTTGAAATTTTTTAATGTGAAAAAAATTGATCGACTTGACATGGAATTCCCTATACCAATTGTTCAGTTAAACTGTCTTGCGTGATATGAAAATGAGATTTAGTATAACAAATACATATATGTTTCATTCATAATCAACTTCCATAGGACTATACCTTTAATGTAGAAATAGCAAATATTAACAGTTTAAATAAAGGCTAATAATCATTACTGGTCTAACAGCCCAAGATACTTCCCTGCCCAGACTATACCCGGAGTTCAAATGGGTTAGCTTGTTTTATACCCAGGGTATATTCTGGACTAGCCCAGTTTGTACCCCGAGGTATTATTTAGGCTAGGCTATTTCATACCCACCCTAAGCCAGATTATATCCCCACACTCAGACAAATACAATATTCAAGGATAAAGTATTAATTTTTTTTTATATATTTCACATGCTGATGACACAACTTTATCCACTACAATACACAATTTTAATCACTCAAATGCGGTTGCAAACTAATCAAGTGCAAACTACGGTGAATCATGAAATATATGATTGCAGGTCTGCACAAATTGCATGGATGATTGTTTCATTTGTGTATTGGTTATGCAAATTTATAAAGTTTCTATAACATTTTTTCTCCTTGACTGATTTCCGACATGTATAATTATTATTACAAGTAACAGAAATTACAAATACCAGTCTAGTTAGAATACTTATGTTGGTAAGTATAATGTATTCTCATTGGATGTTAGATGTTGCCAAAGGGAATTCCTTCAAAATGCAGCCAATCATAAATTGCGATGCTTTCATTAATAAATGTTGGTTGGAGATCTTCGGCTGATTACGGAGAACGATCAAATATCACATGTACATGCCAAAAAACTGCTTCAATTTGTTTTGACATCCTGTTTGACAAGAATCTGACATTTACATCTCAAACATAAAAATTTTAAACTAAAATTTCAGAAATTATCAGTTTTCTAAATGATTTAAAACATAAATGATTTAAAACATGAATGGCCACAACATACTGTAATTACTTTATATAATGCATTACTTTTGCCTGAGTTTAATTATGGTATTTTGGTTGCTGACTGCATTGTTACTGTTATTTATGTTGTAAAGTAAAGTTTGTTTTATTTAAGAATGCCTCTAGAGCACATTGATTTTTATCTTAACATCGGCTATTGGATGTCAAACATATGGTCATTCTGACATATGTCTTTTTTTAGAGAAAACCCACTGCCGCCACATAGGCTACTCTTTCCGATAAGCAGCAAGGGATCTTTTATATGCACCGTCTCTCAGACAGGACAGCACATACCACAGCCTTTGATAAATCAGTTGTGGACCACTGGTTGGAATGGAAAATAGCCCAAACTGCAAATGGATCCACTGAGAAGGATCGATCCAACGACCGACCGGTTCACAGGCGGATACGCTACCATTTGAGCTAGATCCCACTCCCTATCCATGATAGTGCCGTAGTATACAAAGTATGTAATGAATGCTAACACTAGTAATCTGTATTGCACAAAATATTTAACAGTAGAAATATGATTTTAAACTATTGTGGAAAATGTAACGCTTGCAGAGGCATTAAATATGGAATATACGGTAAGTTGGACACCTAATAGCCTTTCAATGGTTTGTCATTGAACTAACATACCTTTGACTCCATGAATTAAAGATGTCTGGCATTTTGTTATTGGTAATTTCCTCCTTTTTAAAGAGTTACAAAATGTCATCCCAATGAAAAAGTATCACTAACGGTGTAATAAATAATGACGGTGAAACAGAAGCTTCGTAAAATAACAGCACAGACAATAAAACATTAAGAAATGTCATTCTGTATGAAAACAAATACACTTTTTATAACAGAACTACGATCATAAAGACAGGGTTTTTTTTTCCACATTATCAAGTTTTTGGGGAAATATTCGAAAAAAGAGAAAATTTTGTCATGACTTGTTTTGACAGAAAATCATATTTCCGTTAATTAGTTCGATGCAACATGCTTTACTAGCTTCATAAAGAAAGTAAAGTTTGTTTTATTTAACGACACCTCTAGACCACATTGATTTTTATCTTATCATCGGCTATTGGACGTCAATCATATGGTCATTCTGACAAATGTATTTAAAAGAAACCCGCTGCCACCTCATAGGCTACTCTTTCAGATAAGCAGCTAGGGGTCTTTTATATGCACCATCCCACAGACAGGACAGCACATATAACAGCCTTTGATAAACCAGTTGTAGACCACTGGATGGAATGAAAAATAGACGAAACTGCAGATGGGTTCACTGAGAAGGATCAATCTGATGATCGATCGGTTCTCCAAACTAAACAAGACAGGTACAATTAAAATCACTAAGTATATAACAAAAAATAAATGAAAAGGAAGTGAAAATTAATGTTTGTTAAACTTCAAACTGTTTCATTTCATTTTTATGTGATCTGTACATACATGGTGTCATTAAGAATATTAATTGCTTGGGCCAACCCAAAACTTGCCCTGCTTTGTGACCAGTCTCTTAGTTTGAAGGTTAAGTGTCAATCACATTTACCAACTTTACCCTATTCATACAGACAGTTAGGGTTTAAGCTGGACTGTAAAAATCATTAGCAATCTGGCTAATTTGGTCAGAAATTCTGTAGCCGAATTCAGTTTCAGTTATCCAAATAAATCGAACAAAATCATCCGAAGTGTACTGAATGAATCGTAAGTAACGTAAAAGGCAGAGTTATTTTGACTGATAACAAAGTTACTGTGTTCAAACCCTTCCAATGTTGTTTGAACGAACTGTATATTAAAATGCCCAGACACAGCCAGATGGTTCACTGACCCATTAAAGGTGGGAATTACACAAGTAACAAGGAAGAAGAGTCAAAACAGTGGCAGATTGAAAGTGATAAGCAATTTTTTAATTAGCTGTTTGGCGATTTTCATAATCCAATGCAATTGCCAAATTCCATTTTAATTTGTATTTGGCAAATGACAGCTTAAACGATGAACATTATTAACTTGCAGACATTTCCCCCACTTCCAATTAGTTTGCATAAAATGTAGGTATAAAAAAAAATTCAATTGACATTTTAATGATTAATTTAAAAAGGTATGCAGGTCTTGACAACCTTTTGTTTTGAATGTTCTATAAGACCATCTCTTACCTGATGGCTCGGGCCAACCCGAATCTCGCCCTGCGTTGTCGCCAGCCTCTTGGTTTCAGGATTATATCCGAGAACGTAGAAGAAAGAATCTCGATTTGGAGTAAAATCCTTGGCGCAGCTGATCTCCTGGTAGTGCAACACTTGACACTTCCCTCTGTTCAAACAAACATCAGACAGCAAGAGTAAATACACAACTTAACAAAATATATTATTAAATATAGAAAGTATTGGTTGTTTAATGACTCTCCTGCACATTGTTCATTCTACAAGAATCCATTTAATTTATGCAAATCCATTTTTTTCAATCAAGGATATTTAGACTTGTACTAAATCATCTTTACTGATTTATTTTAAAATATTTTTTAAATATTTACACAGTGTATGAACCCCCTCCAAAAAGAGCATTTAAACAAATAAATAAATAAATATACTAACTCACTAATTAATTACAAATTTAAATCTAATATATAATATGATTATTATCTGGACATGGATTTTCTATCAGATATTGTCTGATGTACGTCTGATGAAATATATAAACAAATAAAATAAAACAATGGAAATTCATTTTTATGGGAATTAACTGGATTCCAATAATTGTTATTTATGGAAATATTACAAGAATTACATTCCGGGATTCCTGTCAAACATCGAGCCACGAAGCCACTAATGAGTTAATAATAAGTGAAGAGTTTCATCACAAACACGATATCTCCATTTTGGATATTTTGAGAAAAACTGTATTTTTTATGTGCGGAAATGTGCATGGCACTTATTGTATATATTGAAACAAAAGCATATTTTCAACTACGCTTATACATGGCAGATGTAACAATCTGCAAACAATTACAATGTGAATCTGGAGAACCGATGCAAGCCTTTCATTTAGTGGTGATTTTTCAGTTTTCTTGAATTTATTACTTATCGCGTTTTGCGATGAAACTTGCAAGTTTGGAAGTTAACATACCTAAGTGCGCTCACTGGGTAGGTGTCAGTTGCATCCGACGTAAACAATTCTCGTGACCGGACTATCGACTGCTTGCTGTTTGCTTCCCGCCCAGAATCTATAAGAAAGAAAGAAAATTTTAATATTTACACATCACCTCAACAAAACAGTGCGTAAGATATATAAGTTTATAGATGTCACATGCCAAAGATATGGAAAAGAAAACAATTTTTAATGACACTCTAGGATTCATGGATAAAAGCAGGGATTAAAATTAACATCTTAGATAATCAGCCAGCCCTCTTCAGTCATTCTGCTCAGGGGCTGATTAATAGCTCCAATGATTACACTTTTTTCCCCCTCACCACTTTTTATATTTGAATATCTTGCAATCCCATGCATTTGGCCTCTTCCACCCCACCCCATGGCCTCCTCCACCCCCATGGCCTCCTCCATGCCCTCCTCCCACCCCGCCCCTCTCCAATAACATTCTGACAGTGCCAGTATCGGGAGTTGCTGTTAGGGTTGAGTATTAATGATGTTAAGAAGGTCCAAATACAATTCCATTGTTATTATGTTATATTTGGTCACTTTTAAATCATTTGAAATATAAATCAATTCTTACAACATTATTGTTTCTATTTTCATACAATAAAGGTGATGCTAAATTGTTTTTGGTTCATGTCACATTCTCCTCTGTGTAATTTCTAAACCACTGTTCTCATGCAAGCATTACACATTTATTTCAGATATACTAATTTCTAAAACAAATGTTCCCTCAACACACATTTATTTCAGATATACCAATTTCTAAACAATGTTCTCAAATAACAAATTTATTTGAAGTAACACTAATTTCTAAACATCTGTTCTCATGCTAGTACTGCAAATGTATTTGAGATACACTAATTTTTAAACAAATGTTCTCCCAACACAAATGTATTTGAGATAATACTATTTTTAAACAATTGTTCTCAAGTAACACAAATTTATTCAAGATAAACTATTTCTAAATGACTGTTCTCAAGTAACACAAATTTATTTGAGATAATACTATTTCCAAACAACTATTTTCAAATAACACAAATTTATTGAGATAATACTATTTCTAAACAACTGTTCTCAAATAACGCCAATTTATTTTGGTAATACTAATTTCTAAACAACTGTTGTCAAGTACTACATACATATTATTAGCTCCAGCCTCAAGTGGTAAACAGACTATCCTTAAGGCCATATCAGAGATAATAATAAATTAAATGACTGTAGATAGACCGTCATGAGCTGACCTCTGTGACAACTCGCAATCATTATTTAGTCTGTGTTCTGACAGGTAGTACTCCAGCACATTCACACTGCTTTGTTCCGTGTTCCGCCAATGACACTTAAGCTGTACACAATAGGTTTGGGAAATCCAAGCTAATGTTTGTTATAATCAATTGGACTTCATTGATTTTTCTCTTCAACACGTTCTGTGTGTTGCACACAATGCAACCGATGATTGCCAGAATTCCTAGCTCATTTGTATATGCCTGTGTGTTATATACAGGATATCAGATAATCATGTATGTATTACACAGAGGATATCGGTATCAAACAACCATATCAAATTATTATGTAGGTATTATACAGAGGATATATAACTACCACGTGTGTTATATATAGGATATCATTTATCTGAGTAAACATCTGTGTGCTATATACAGGATATCAGATAATCATGTACATATTACACAGAGGATATCAGTATCAAACAACTACATGTATGTCAAATTATTATGTAGGTATTAATACCATTATAGAGAGGATATCAAACTACCACCTGTGTTATATATAGGATATCATTCATCAGTAGTAAACATTTGTGTTATATACAGGATATCAGATAATCATGTACGTATTACAAAGAGGATATCAGTATCAAACAATATCAAATTATCATGTAGGTACTATAGTTATACAGAGGATATCAAACTACCATGTGTGTTATATACAGGATATCAGATAATCATGTACGTATTACTCAGAGGATATCGGTATCAAACAACTATGTCAAATTATTATGTAGGTATTATACAGAGGATATCAAACTACCACATGTGTTATATATAGGATATCAGATCATAATGCATGTATTACAATTTACATACAGGATATCAGTATCAAACAACCATATCAAACTATGTACCTCTGTGTTATATACAGGATATCAGATAATCATGTATATATTACACAGGATATCATCAAACAACCATATCAAATTATTATATAGGTATTATACAGACAATATGAAACTACCACGTGTTATATATAAGATACCATTCATCTGCAGTATACGTCTGTGTTATCCTCCCATAATAGATTTTCGAACAGATAAGCAAATATTGCACATTTCTGTAATAAATTCTGAATTTAAAAAGCTAAATATTCCTTCAATTTGTTCATTAGACTATAATGCACGAAACAGACACAATTAAAGATGTTAACACAATGCTGGTTGCAGTAGAATGTTTTTTTCCAGCATATATGGTGAGGAAATTACATCATATGTTTTCTAACATGTATTTTACAGAGAATATCAAACAACTATATGTATTATATATAGGAATACAAAAAGTTTCAAACAATCATGTTTGTACGTGGAATATATCAAAAAGCCATAAAAAAAATGGTACAAATTATTGTGATATAATGATAATGGTCACTTTCTTGTCTTACTATCATAAAAAGAAAATGATGTTCTGTTCACAGTAACCCACATCTAACCAGGTAAAAACAATATATAAAGACTGCATGCCATTTGAACAGCTACGTTCATTTTGAAAAATCTATATATGCATTAGCAACATACAAACAAAATGAGAATTTATGGAAATTTTCAGACCTGCAATATGTCACTAATACCATATGTTTGTCACCTAACCATCAGTGAATGAACAAAATACATGAGAGATGTTAAATCTAATGATCTTTTCCAGTATACAAACAATGCATTTGATTATTTTTATCATAATACATCAAAAATGTTATTAACTGCTTACCTATTAGTATTGTAATGATAAAAACTCAATAGTATGGTCAGGTTTTACTTTACTGTTTGATTAAAAATAACGGCAAGCTGCTGACATCACATGGATTTCATAAAAAAAAATCTGTGAAATGTAATCAGACACGATGACATACTAAGTATACTGAACAGCAAAAGAAATGCAGATGTTTGTTCAGATCCAGTTTAATCAAATTAGACGAAAAATTCATAAAACTTGTGCTGAGTGGTTTAAAACCAATTGGATCCTGGCTCACACTTGACAACGTGTCAAAATATCCAAATGTCTGACATCCAGTAGTCGATGATTAATAAATCAATGTGCTCTAGTCGAGTCATTAAATTTTTTAAATAATAATAAAACTGATGAAGTGCACACTTTGCACTCTCTGCACATGTCTCCAGTAAGCAAAACAGCCAACGTCAAAATATGCTTAACTTTTATTCAATCAAGCACTGCAAATTAAATTTGCGTTTCTTTTGCTGTTCGGTATATAAACAGACACCTGTGACCAATGTCACTTAACATATAACTCTTAATTTAACACCTATTTCTCTTTCCAGCCAGTGGTGCATGACTGTTGTAACAAAACCATCATATATCAATGGCTTCCATTTGTAAAATCTTCAGGAGCTGAAAAAAGCTCTCCTGAAATGATTTTGCAAGAGCGATCACTCTCCTGAAAAATTAGCATAACTTTAAATTGTTAAAATATATTTGTCACCATACATTGTAAAAGTACTACCGGTAGTTAAATATAATAGAGAATTAAGTAAGCAAGAAAATGCACATAGCAATATATATTTTTTAAATTCACACCTATATATTACAAGTAATTTGCCAAATTGCTACAAAAGCCCTGTAAGGATATACTCAACTTGTCTCAGTCATTCTGCAAATTCATGATCATTCGGAACATCTCGACCGATTACAAAAAAAAAATAAGTCGCAGTTTTCTGAATGCCGGAAGAGTTCCTAGTATCTGATTCACAAATCAACTATGCAATCGGGATGAGTCTGTTATGGTTAAAGAAATGATCTTTTTATTGTTCAACTTCTCAAAAATTAAATATGTTAGCAGCATAAAATTTTCACCTTGCAAATTTGCTAAGAAGGGCAATTTCACGCAAAAGATATGAAAAGAGCATAAAAAAGATGCTTGCTGCTTATCAGAAAAAAGCAGCTTTTGTGATGGTAGCAAATTTAATCTGCAGACACCAAATGTTTTACCACCACTAAAGCACATTGGTTTGTTAATCATCAGTTACTGGATGTCAAACACTTGGTACTTTTGACATGTACAACATTGGAATTGAAAAAGTCGCTGTTGAGTATTCAGCCTAATATCATAATCCAAGGGCGACTAGCCCCCGATAGGGTGCAGGGGCAATGCCCCCGATAGAGGATCCAGGAGGGCAATGTGCCCTACCCTAAAATGAATTTGGATATTTTGGAGGCAGATATGTTACCTCTCAGTGCACTGAAATTGAAAAAACCTGTTTGCATTTGTAGTTACATTTTTGGTTGTTGTTTACTCAAAGCAAAAAAAATGTAAAGTTTGTTTTATTTAATGACGCCTCTAGAGCACATTGATTTTTATCTTATCAGCGGCTATTGTACGTCAATCATATGGTCATTTTGACATATGTATTAAGAGGAAACCTGCTGTTGACACATAGGCTACTCTTTCCGATAAGCAGCAAGGGATCTTTTATATGCACCATACCACAGACAGGACAGCACATACCAAGCCTTTGATGAAACAATTGTGGACCACTGGTTGGAACGGAAAATAGCCCAAACTGCAGATGGGTCCACTTAGAAGGATCAATCAGACAACCGACTGGTTCACAGGTGGACACTCTACCATTTGAGCTACATCCCACTTGTTTACTCAAAGCCTTTTGGGGCATATGGGATATACCTTGAGGTATACCATGAACTTTACTGGTATGTATATTATTATGCCAATAGGCCTATAATTCCAATCCCTGCAAGTAGTTAATCTCAGTGGAACCATTTGTTGTTTGGGCTATTTTCCGTTCCAACCAGTGGTTCACAACTGGTTGATCAAATGCTGTGGTATGTGCTGTCCTGTCTGTGGGAAAGTGCATATAAAAGCTCCCTTGCAGCTTATCGAAAGAGTAGCCTATGTGGCAGCAGGTTTCCTCTAAAGACATATGTTAGAATGACTATATGTATGACGTCCAATAGCCGATAAGATAAAAATCAATGTGCTCTAGAGGCGTCGTTAAATAAAACAAACTTTACTTTTTGTTTTCTGTGATGGTCTTTAGAGGAAACATGGGCTACACTTTACAATTAGCAGCAAGGGATCTTTTATATGTTCTTCCCCGTAGACAGGACATATGGTTTGATTAACCAGTAGTGTTTCACTGGTCAGTGTAAGTGGAGCAGGTATCGAGATTAAAAATTCCATGCCTTGACTTGAGATTTGATACCAGTACCTACCAAGCATGAGAATGACAGCTTAACAACTGTGCCACTGAGGCAGGTCAATGATAGAGTGAGTTTACATATATGTGGTTAAAATGGAAACATATACAGCACTCTGCAGATTTTGTCAATTTTAATCGAACTGAAAAAAAAATTGGATGAACTATTCCATGTTCATTTCTCACTCTGCGAAGCATCATATCAGGAATGGAATTTTTAATTGCACTGGCTAATGATATAATGAAAAATTCCATTAATTGTGATCAAGAAATTTTGTTTCATTGGGTGGAATCATCGTCACTCAGGAGTATTTGGACAGACTTAGTGACCCCCGATGTAAGGATGGGGTGGAGTGGGTATAGAGGCAAACTTAATTGAAATTATCAAACAATTTCTGTCAAAGTTTCAGTCTGACTTCTTGGCACCATTTACTGTTTGTTTTTTCAATGTTGAAATCCTCGCAAAGTAATAAACTTTATGACTTATTGTCACCATCTCTGGCATTGATTATTGTGAAACATCAACAGTTCATTGAACGAACAAGGCATTTGATAATGTTCTTATGGAACCTGTTATACTTTATTTAAAATGCAGATGTGTTTAAAGCCAACAATGTTCTATTGGATTTAGATTGTGAATGGTCATTGGAAGTGTTGTAGACATTGTATTTTACCAAGAAAATATGAAAAATGCAATTTATAAATGTAATTTGCTGCACATTTCTGGTTGAGGTTAAACAATGGTTCAGACAAGCAGTCACAGTTGTAATATTGTCAGTGTTAACAATACTTTCTGCACAGACAAAACCCAGTGTAAGTATAAATATAAAGTATTTAAATTTTTTTTAATCCAAACTATAAAACAAACAAACAAAATAGCTTTATTTAGTTTAGTTCAATAACGGTCACTTGGATTGTATTTGGATGGTGTACGGTTTTTAGGTGGGTTTTTTTGCTAATTTTTATTTTCTTTAAATTATTAAAAGAAAATTCTGTTGTTAAAATTTCTTCTGACATTCAGTAGATTTTATAAAAATAGGTTATCGTGTAGAGTCATAAATACTTAGTTTCAATCACTATCAGATAACATAGATGGCAATAACTGTTTTTAGTTGTTGTAATCCAGTTTTGACAGATTATAAATAGACCAAATTGCTGTTGGTGAATTTGAGATTTGTAAGTCTGAATGTTGTTTAGAGAATACATTTAACAACCGAAATCCTCATTTATATCGCTGATAACCGAGAAACGTGTAACAGTCTAGGCGGAAGTAGAATTTGTGGCTGCCACGTTAGGAAATTTGCAGGAGTTAAAGCTGCAAAATGCCTGAAAAATTAACTACAGTGCTTGCGAAATTTTATGATGAATATGTGCACGTAACTCCTAAGAGACTGAAGTTGATCGATGCATACCTGTTTTACATTTTGTTGACGGGTGTGATCCAGTTTGCTTATTGCTGTTTAGTCGGCACTTTCCCGTTCAACTCATTTCTTTCTGGTTTTATATCGACAGTAGGGTCTTTTATTTTAGGAGGTGAGCACACTTGCAGTTTTTAGATATCCCATACTGATTACAAGTTATGTTTTTCTGCGTTATAACCCCTTTACTACTTTAATTAATAATTTAAAGGGGCAGTCCTTTATTTGGGGTTCGCATGAATTTGGACCGTCACCATGTGAATTGTAATTTCTATATTTGACAAATTAAACAACATTTAGGAATGTTTGTAAAGAATCATGATCTGAAAGATTTCCACCCAAACACCTCCAACTTCTATCTGTTATTCCAACAACAAATTTGGATATGTCTGCTATTTAAAAGAATGAAGCTAAACTAACCTTTGTCCAAGCACTTAGACCTCGTGTAATGCATTATTTTCATCTGTTTTTTATTTTACGGGGTCTTAGGTCGGAATGCCATTTTCAATATTATAGATTGAACTGTCTTTTGCTGTTCAATCACTAGAAAACTGATTTGAACGATTTCGGTGGGAAACGTATAAGCTATTAAAATAGTCACCTCTTACTTTGTAGAGTAAAACTTGTAAAATCATCCGAACAAAACATGTATATATTTTGTACGAATACACATCCTGCTCAACACCTAAATAACATTTTAAATTCTTCACAGCAACAATGGCCGTCCCTTGGATGGGTCTTTATAAAAACTAATTCTTTACAATGCGGAATCTGATTATTTTTTAAACATTGGTACCAGGTGACAAATTGCCTAAGTGGACGATGTCTATTGGATTCCATATTAATCCACTGGAGGTGATTTGTCTCCTTGTACCAATAATTGTTTTTAAATAATCATATTTCGGCTTAAAAACTATAATATGGAAAATGGCGCTCAATGCTTAGACATAGACTGATAGAGGCTATGCTCCAATAAAAACAGATGAAAATAATGCATTGCTCGAAGTCTTAAGTGCTTGGACTAAGCTAACCGTATAAGTTATAAAGGCTTATTTATATTAATTGGAAGATAATAAGTTAATTAAAAATAACAAGTAAATACAATGTTAATTAAATTATTTTTAAAGGATATTTTGACGAAGTATATGAAATAAATATTTTAAACATCCTAATTTGTGACATGGGGAGGTGTCTGAAAATCTATATTTATACAGGGAAAGACAGTTGTTAGTGGCCCCTAATTTATGTCTCATCTTACGTATTTTTTAGGAATACTGATATTTAACAAAAGGCAAATATTCCTTTCATTTGTTTATACATTTATATATCATTTTCTTTACAGTCTGTTTAAGATTACAAGCAAATCCTCAGAACAAGCTAGATTTTTCTGGAATAAGCCCTGAACGAGCATTCGCTGACTTCATCTTTGCACATGCTGTACTTCATCTTGTGGTTATCAACTTCATTGGATAAATACAAAAAAACAAATGCCGGTAAGATCAGGGAATATCCCATTCTATTTCAGATTACACTAACATATGTTTGTATGGATATACTCACTGCACCTCACATTTAAATAATAGTATCAACAAAATTGCTTTGGGCATGTTGGGGTAGGTTGTTAATTGTGTTATTCTTCCACAAACTCCAAAGTCGAATAGCAATGAATTGAAAATAACTGGATGAAAACAATTCTTATGACAAAGACTATTAGTGTGAAAAATTTACACATGGCTTGTCTTTAACTAATTGGCATCCATAATGCTATAAATGAAATTTAGAAATGTGTGAAAATGTCAACTGGCCCAAGTATGTTTATGTTGGTTTAATGTTACCTCCGACCCCCCCCCCCCCCCCACGACAAAAAAATAAATATCGCCTACCGGGGGTCATATGCTTGTACATTTATAAATTTTACTTAGTCCCAGCCTTTTCTACTCTACTAATGTGAGGGGGCATGTGCTGGTTTCTATCAATGTTAATCAGTTTAATGAGTTTAATTTCTTTCTTTCTTTCAGTATCATCTCGTGTGTTTGCTGAACAGAATGAAAGTGGAGCAAGAAATACCCAACACTGACAAGTCACAATAAATATTCTGATAATTGGCAAGCAAATCAAGGGAGGGGTAGGATGGTTCATATTAAAATGTGTATGATTATAGATGTTTTTTGTTTTTATGTTAATTTAAACTGTTCATAAAATCATGTATACATGTATTCTTCTTAAAGAAGCATTTTACATGTAAGTGCTGTTTCTCCATGTTTGGGAAAGTTCAAGGATTTTAAATGGATTTGATTATTAAAAAATATCTGAGTAAACTATTTAGGTGATAAAACATTCCTCGATTTCATTTTTGAGGTATGTTATCGTGGATTTCAAAATCACCATAACCTACTTCAAAAATTAAATCACAGTATGTTTATCTTCATTCTAACATTACTACTAATGCAAATAAAGCAGACCAGTTATATTGGCATAGTATCAACGATAATTTGAAACCTGGTTATTAAGGTAAAACAGCCAAATAAAACTCATTATTTTCCTAAAGCATGGTAGAATTTACATATATATGTTCCTGTCATGGATTAATTTTTTTAATGAAATTGGGATCCGGTGACGTGCCCATATGAAATTATCTATAAGGATTGATAATCAAGCAATATTTTCAATTTGGTAAAACAGATAATAAATAAATATGCCTATGAAATGTTGATAACTCATCTAAACTGACATCCATCTAAACCAGATTGATTTTATGGTACTTACCAAACTAACTTTCAAAGTTAAGATACATTTTATTTATCTCGTCTAGAGAATATTGCATGTAAAGAATATCAATTTGATATTTCCTACTAGATATTATTAAATAAACATCAGACAGCAGAAATATATTTTATCTTTATAGAAATAAATTTGCATGTACATTATTTGTATGCATTTATGAGTAATGTGAAAATTTAATTACAGTTTGTGCTTCATTTGTACCCAGTTTATAAATGTTCAAAAATAAATGAAGATGCTTGCTGTCCATATTCGTATGTTTATAGTTTGTTGTTCACAAAGATTAAAATATTTTAATCAAGTTGGAATTTTTGTTATCAGTTAAACACTACAGTAGTTTTTGCACTTCGTGTTAAACACAATGAGAATGTTTGGAACCAATGAAATTGTTACTTAGCGACCGACAGTGCTAGCTTGTTCTGAATACCGTGTTGGAGCGGGATGTAGCTCAAACGGTAGCGTGTCCGCCTGTGAACCGGCTGGTCGTCGGATTGATCCTTCTCAGGGGACCCATTTGCTGTTTGGGCTATTTTCTATTCAAGCCAGTGGTCCACAACTGGTACATCAAAGGCTGTGGTATGTCCTGTCTGGTGAGACTACATATAAAAGACCCCCTGTTGCTCATCTGAAAGAGTAGCCTATGTGGCAGCAGCAAGTTTCTTCTAAATACACATCAGAATGACCATATGATTGACATCCAATAGCTGATAAGATAAAAAAATCAATGCTCTAGAGGCGTCGTTAAATAAAACAAACTTTACTTTCTGAACACTGCTGGTTAGAGTAACTGACTAAGGAAAGGAATGTTTAACACACACCCTCCCCAGCATATTGGTTAATCAGTGTCCATCAGGATATGATTTACAGAAAAAAATATTTGGGTATATGCAATTTCTGATTAGTAGCAAAGGGACTTTTATGTGCTTCTTTATGCAAATAGGATGGCATGTAACCACGGTTTTTATAGCATGAACCAGTGGCTGGAACAAATAAGTAAAGACAAAATGCTGATTATCATTGTGATGATCTTGTGACCATTTCTGACAATTCAAGCTTAAACTTGCATGACAGCACTTCAGCCTCATATATATAATATTGGCTTGGTTGTCTATTAGCCAATAAATGGGCAGCAGAAAAAATTGTGAGTTTTGTGTCAAAAGTTAATGTTTCTCCTATTCATAAATTTTTATGTAGAATCTTCAGAAATGGACCAAAGTATCCACCGATGAGGATCAATTCAAAGTGCTCTACATCATACTTTGAGATAATTTGTACTCTCATCAAAAGCAGAATGTACGTAAATTGAATATATGAATGGAGGGGGTTGGGCTTGATTGGGGCAGCAGGGGCCTCTGAGACCCATTGTGACACTTCATACACCATTTGCATGTGTTTGCATGAGTGTTATTCCATGCATGCCAATATTGGCAGTAAAAGGGACGAGCATTTTTCTTTTATCATCACTTTAAATTTGAAAATGACAACTTGGTTTCCTAGACAGGGGGAGGACCATTGATTGGCTGCAAGATGGACAAACTAAGAGAACTGGCTAGTCGTCTAAATATAAGTCAAAGCGTTATCAGTAGACTGGCAGAGGTTCAGGACAATTATTACTATTCAGAATTGCCACCGTTCTGGAAGACCCTGATCAACAACAGTTTTTGATCCTTAACTTCTTTTGAGTAGTATATTGGGTGAAATTCCTAAAAGACTGAAGCTTCTGGGGGTATAGTCCCTTGCATCCTAACCAGGAATTCTGCTCCTGAATCCCACCCTTGATGGTTCTGCTAACTGGAACACTTATAATAAGACTGAGTGACTATTAAATGACAAGGAAATTAAAAAGGAAAAAAAACAACAGAAGAAAAGCAAGCGATTACATATAAATAGCTTCATATATTTTCACAGAAGTGACGCTACCCAATGTGGACAGCTATAACAATTTATACAAAAATATTTACATACATCATATACAGTTCACTTATGTACAGAATATTTTTTACAATAATTGTATTTTAAAACAAGATTTAGTGTCGGGGGGAGGGGGGGGGGAATAAATAGGTTAAAAAAAAGGAAAGCACCATTTGTTTTATTTCCTGACATGTACGATCTGAAGTTTTTCATCAAGATTTGTACACTTCGCATTCTTGCAACCAACTCACTTTTTCTAACAAGGATAAAATGTTCAATCTAGGTTTAAAGATTTTACTCTTTAAAATTCAATCTGGGTTAGTACTTGTATAACATTAATAATTTTATTTATCCACATTTAAATTTATTTTTATGTCTCATAGTGATAAAGCAAGCATGGTGGAACAAGGCGTGCTAGGGGGAGAGAGAGAATTGCCATAGTTTGGGGGAGCCTAACCTAGTATCCACTTGAAACTCAGCATTTTGTGTCTAGATCTGTTGGCACCCCCCACCACTGTTCACTTGCTTCTTCCTATAAAGCCAAAACAAATTTACATAATAAAGTTCTGAAAATGACATACACATTGACCAAAACTTTTTTTTAATGGGTGATCTAGATATATTCAGTTTATACAATCTGGTTGTGTTAAAAAGAACATAATTTAGACCATTTTGTTATAAAGCTTTTAGACTTGGTAAAATTAATTCTATACATGTAGGTCTTTTTCACAAAAATATTTTTTACAAGTGCACAATAAAGATTAAAAAATTCTTCATGAATTATTTTTGTAACAGGTTACCTTAATGTTGAAATTGACATTGTGTATTACAGGTAAACTGTAGTTAATACCTTGTACCATTATAACAAATATTAGTATTTTATACTATTTACAACATTATTACACGTTTAACATTGTGTACTATGTATAAAAAAACATATTAACTTATTTTTATAATGTCCAAATTGACAATGTGTATTAAAATACAGTTAATACCTTGTACCATTACAACAAATATTAGTAATGAATACTATTTACAATGTTATTATGTTTAGCATTGTGTTCTATGTATTAATTTAATATTAGTTGTATTTAACATCTTGTATCATTTACAATATTACAAGTTATATTTAACACTACATTTAAAATGTTATTACAAATATTTGAGTGTATTACTATATCTTTTACAATGTTATTACAAGTTTAACACTGTATACTACATATAAATTTAATACAAGTTATATTTAATATCGTTAAACAATATTACAAATTATATTTAACACTATACATTTACAATGTTATAACAAATATTTAACTGTAACCGTTAATTTATTACAAGTATTACTGTAACAAATATTTAACGTCATATGCCATTTACAATGCTATTACAAGAAATATTTAACAATTTGTGTTACATGTTTAATGTTATTAAAGAGATACTGGCATTAAAAGGTTATAACAGCATCTTCATCATTAGTCCCCCCTGAATTCTGCAGCAAAATTTATTAAATTCTGTGGTAAAATTAGCTATATTCTGCGGTAGAAATTGGGAAATTCCATGGCAAATTCTGCAACATAAAAATTGAAAATAATACTTACATATTGGAGTGGCTGGTTGTGATCAAGGAATACCAACACTTTTATTGAGTCCGAATCGAAAGAATATGAAAACAAATTATTTTTATTCTGATTTTATAATTACTAAATAATTAAAATGTAATTGCTTTTAACAACATCTTCTTAAATTATGTCTCAGAATAATTTATTCTTAATATCATTGCTATATATTAAATAGGATAAAATGATAGAATCCTATTCCGTATACTGAATGAAGTTATAACCAGCAAACAAATCGCAACATCTAGCCCATTTAATGAGTTGCCGACTTTAAAAGTGTTTCATTTTTTTTTCTTCAAAAATGTGACTTTTATATTCATTATGATGTGATTTTAAAAAATCCACGGTGTAAAATGACAAATTCTGCACGTTTTCTGCATGAAAATTGATTTTCTGCAAACATTCGAGAATTCTGCGCTGTCATGCAAATTTGTCCGCAGAATTCAGGGGTTACTGATCATTAAAAATAGATACCAAGATAAGGTAGCACAGCAAAAGAATTTTTGAACCCAGGGAAACAAAACTGTTTCATATGCATGCATGAATTAAAATTTCTAAAGGGGTAATTTAATGCCTTCACTTAAAAAAGCTTCATAATAACAAAATTATTTTCTTTGTTGTTTTTCAGTTTTAATTTAAATAATTAAAAATAATTGTAACCTATTAATAAAGCAACATAACTAAAGCTATATCCAGTCTCAGATAATATTAATAATTACTCGAAAATAAACTAGGGGTCAAGATAAACATGCAATCATGTTTGTTCATAATTCCCTTGTTATATAAAAATGCAAATTATGTAGTTTGAATTATTTCATGTGCCAAAGTTTGCTTTGTCAAATTTGATAAGAAAAAAAGGAATGTTTAATGACACTCCATTTAATTTTAATGAGTGGCCATTATGTGTTAAAACATAACAATAAGTATGAGCATAGTGTACAGCTGAAACTCAAAGCAATCAAATATAGGTATCCTACCTTTTTTTGATTAGTAGTAGTGATTTTTACATACATGGACTATCCCAGACGCGACCCTTAATAGCCAATATTTATTCTCTTTATGCAAGGGGATCATTAAACAAATGTAATAACATCCGATTCTTAGACAAGATAACATATACATGTAGCATAGACTTTGATATACCAGTTTTAGGTCAGTGGTAGAAATTCATTAGAAAAATTGCAACAATAATTTTCAGGCCTAAAAATTAATTGTGTTCTTTTGCAACCCCCACTCTACCTATAAAAGGGGGCTCACCATAATTAAATTTGTTTCACTATCTACATAAAAATTTAACTGACTGTACTTTTTTTTTTCAGTACATACCCAGCCACAAACAATGTTTTTTTAGGCCCAGTACAAAATAAAAAAGTAAACTATTTCTAACATTCACAGAAAATTCTAGAAAATCAAATTTAAAAATAAATGCATAATTACAGATATTTTTTTAACACAGAAGCAAAATATTAAATATCAAAATGGAAAATTACGGATAAAATACAGATTGTCAAGTTACTTTTTTATAGTTATAGACGATTAGATTTTGTATTATTCATGGAATGGCAAATAGTATATAATATTGCTATAATACATGGAAGTCTAATTTATTAAAAAGGTACTGTTATATATGTAGCAATTCACTGTTTGTTAAAGGTAAATATTACATAGTGTTATTATATTACTCAATAAAACAAAGATTCAGCATATTTTGTTCATAATATACAGATAAATACGAATTAAAAAATATAACTTTTGTTTATAAACAAATAACACAAGCAGAACAACACCCACCAAAAGTGCAGATATGTATAGCTTGCAAGTATGCCAGTGATACACCGGAATTACAAATTCTCATTCCCAAACACACAAATATTCTGCTATAAAACATAAAATTCAATCCACATTAATCAGGCACTAATCTAGGATAGAAAAAGTGGGAGAAGTGACTTCTCCCTTCCCATAAGAAATGGGAGAAGTGAAC
>JAULBS010006294.1:0-11344 GCA_032355785.1 Symmetromphalus regularis | reverse complement strand
TTAATGTAAAATTCTAACAGGCCACAGTTAATGTAAAATTCTAACAGGTCACAGTCAATGTAAAATTCTAACAGGCCACAGTCAATGTAAAATTCTAACAGGCCACAGTCAATGTAAAATTCAAACAGGCCACAGTCAATGTAAAATTCAAACAGGCCACATTCAATGTACAATTCTAAGAGGCCTGACTCAAAGATGAATAGATCAATATACATAATGGTACTTCCAGTTTCCTGTGGGGTGGGGTAGGGTGGGACAGATATAAAATATTTATTTAACAAACCCCCATAACCAAAAAAAAAATTCCTATATAGGGGGCTACACTATGATTAAATTATAAATATTTTTTGAATACATCAATTTCCTGTAAACATGAATGGCAATAAGGGATAATTCAGAATTATCATCTTTTGGGAAGAAGGTAGTCAAGAATATTGCACAAATCTAAAACCCATTAAAATATTGAATACATCACAATTTCAAGCATACTAATAAAATAAGTTCTCTATACTGTAAGAAAATGCTGATAATTATGAATCACCCCTAATACCAGAGAGAATACCTTTTCTCAATAACATACATGTAAGTAATGATAAATATTATTTTAATCATTTTATGTTGGAATTAGAGTGACGTAATTTTCTCATTGTTATGAATAGACGAGGGGATTGACATCTGGGTAGAGTTAAGAGAATTGTTGAAGTTGCACGTGCAGTGAGGCATAGTTCGTCAGTTCAGGCCACACACCAGATTGAAACACATAAAGTGTTTATTTTGTAAGGACTTGTCCAAAATTTGGTTTTTCTTGTAATACAGATATTCAGAGTAAAATATTCTGCCCAACATATTGGCTATTGGGGGGGGGGGATGTCACACTGTGGTTACTGTAATTTTTTTTAACATACATTTGCATGAATGCACACACAAACAGTATCATTAAACAAAACAAAATAAGACTGTGGTAAAGATTCCACTTGGTACACAATCCATATTAATATTTCAAGGAAAAAGATAAATATATTTACCCTAATTGAGCTTCAGGTATAATGTCATCAACAACTACATATATCATAGCACCAGCTGCAAATGAAAGAGCGTACGGCAACAATGGTTCAGCTACTACTACAGCGGCAGCACCAAACAAACCAGCTATAGGCTCCACCATGCCACTCAGCTGGCCATACCTGCAAAACAATTTGTCAGTTAGATATAGGTAAAGAATGGAATGGACATTATATCATACATTGTATGTGAGTGTGTGTATGTATATATGTGTGTATGTGTGTCTTATGTGTGTATGAGTGTGTGTGGTGTGTGCATGTTTATGTATGTATATGTATGTCTGTATGTATTTGTGTGCCTGTATGTATGTGTGTGTCTGTGCGTGCATGCACACATGCATGTGTGTGTATGTATGTGTCTAAAATAAACTTTTTATTTATACCATAGTCTTGTCACAAGAAATTCACAATACAATAATAATGCAATTTCAAAAGAAACATAGTTGCAGAGTGTTTTTTACTTTATAGAGAAACAAGACATATTCAGTGTAATAAAGACTTACGAAGCTTCATTGGAATAAAACAAATTCTTTTTTTTATTGGTAACTTCAGTTTAGGAAGAAAAAAAAAACAATTATCCTAATAAATATGTTTCATTTTCTGTGTAATAATCATAAACTTATTATTTTCCCTGATTATTTTCAAGCTATTTGTTAAAAATGATGTTCACAAATGTCAAATAAAAACATTTCTAGAAAGATTAAAACAAATCTTTGCTTATGATTTAAACATCACCAACTCAGCCTTCTTAATAAATTTATTTATGGGCTTCACATTATGTGCAGACTCAGTCTTTCAAAGATATTTAAGTCACATTTAATTACTCTAGCTTTTCTTATTTACATTCTGTCTCAAAATATTCGATGAGATTTGACTGCATGTACCTACCACTAACATGAGATTTGACTGCATGTACCTACCACAAACATGTACAAGTTAGTCATCTCTCTGAACTCATACACAAAAACCCATTCCTTGATGTGGTAAAATATTCAATGAGATTTGACTGCATTTACCTACCACAAACATGTACATGTTAGTCATCTCTCTGAACTCATACACAAAAACCCATTCCTTGATGTGGTAAAATGTTCAATGAGATTTGACTGCATGTACCTACCACAAACATGTACAAGTTAGTCATCTCTCTAAACTCATACACAAAAACCCATTCCTTGATGTGGTAAAAAGCTTGCATGTTTCCGTAACCAGAGCTGTGACAATGGAATTTCCTATTAGGACCACCCAAACTATATTGGTTAAAGAGTAGAGTGTAGACTAGTGATTTCCAAAGTAGGTGAAAAGATCCAGGGGTAAGGAAAAATAGGTGCGGTAGGGAGGTGGCAGGGGGCATCAGAACCCAGTAATATTTAAAAAGAAGTTTTACCTAATACCATGAAAGAGGCGTGTCTTCATATGTGTGTGTGTGGGAGGTGCTAGAGATGTGGCCTAGGAGCCAAGTGAGTGGTAGAGCAAAAAGGTTTGGAAACCACTAGGCTAGACTAATTTAGACAAAAGGTATGTAACCCTAACAAAAATCTTGAATACTGAATTCAAAGATAATAAGTTACATGGCATATTCTAATAATCCCCAAAAGCATGCATCAAGAGTTATCATGACTACTCTTCAATATGATTACTGAAAGCCATGATAGTGAAGTGATCTGTATCAGTTATTCAGTATAGAGTAAGACATACCAAAAACTTTTCCATGTTGAGAGTCCTGCTCCTCGCAATGGTAAACTAACTGCTAAACCTTCTGGAAAATTCTGTATACCTATACCAAAGGCAAGATTTCTGAAAGGAAAATGATTAAAATAAAGTGATAAACATGTCACCAGCAAATATGAAATATTATAGTATACCATACGACAAAAAAAAAGATGAATGATAATAAGCAATGACGTTTCTTCTAAAAGTAAGATAAAATGTAAAGAGTGTGTATACAAAAAAAAGAAAAGAAATTATTTTTTAGTTATTCTCTTGGGTTATATCATTGTTTTACTGTGGTTATTAAATGAAGATGTTCCCTACTAATGTTCTGTACCTTATTATAAAACAAAAAATAATTTAATGAAGTAAATGTTGCATCATCTACTGTAGTTTGAAATTTGTACTCGTTTGGTAGATTTAATAGGAACTCAGTCTGATATGTCATTTTGCATCTTTAAATTTATTTTCTTTTTTTTAATTGTGTTTTAAAAAACACAATATTTTGTTTAATTACATCACTAGAGCACATTGATTTATCAATCATCAGCTACTGGATGTCAAACATTTGGTCATTTTAACATATAGTCTTCAGAGAAGACCAACTACCATTTTTCCATAGCAGCATGAGATGTTTTATATATACTGTCCCACACACAGGACAGCACTTATACCATGATCTTGATATACCAGTCACGGTGCATAGTTGGGATAGGAAAAACACAATCAGAAAATGTGTCCACTGAGGGGGTTCGATCCTATGACTGAAGCACCTTAGGCAAATGTTCACAAACTCAGCTAAATTCCACCCCACCAAAAAAGGTTCTGATTAGTGTAACACAAAGCAAAACATTCATATAACACATTACAATAATATTACACATGGTTTTAAATTATATATATGAAAATTTACCTTGCATTTTCAAAAGTAGCTGTTTTTGTTTTACCAATAGCACCAAACCCAACACCTACTGCCAGACCCTCTGAAATAAAATAAATCATATGAACAGTAACCCCACATATCTCAAAATTAGTCAATGATGAGCCTCCCTTGTATATTTGCTGGAGACCATGTTTAGCAAATTAGATTTAATTACAAAAATCATTTTACTGTTTACATTATGAACAAAGGCTACACTAAGACTCAATTTCTCGCTGATGCCTCAACACTGATTACCAATCCTAACTGTATCTACATGATACCTGCGGAATAGCACTCGCCCGAATTGGTGAAAAAGCTTCCTGGGCGAATCATCATCAAAATCCACTAGTCCATCGGCGACTCGAGATTTTTGAGTTCTCCGATGTTGACTTCCAAATTCATAAAACCTTTCGTAAACTGCGCGGTGTCATCATCTGATCTTGTATGCAAAGTCGTTACCATTTTAACTTTACTAACATTCCGAAAACGAGTCCAAGTTCAGAAAACTTGCTTTCTCTATGTCTATTTATTGCATACTCTCTGGAGCCGGAATTTTGTATTGTTTTGCTTTGTGTATGTCATCTACTATGTCATCTTGTTTCATTTTGTCATATACGTTAACTGTTTGCAACATTTGATAGCAACAAGAAATGTTTCTGTTTCAGGAAAACATGTTTTGTGCGCCGTGTGCGTAATGCTTAAATAAAAATTTGGAAATATCTCGAAAATATTTTAAAGCCACCAGAAATGTAAACATTGTGTGATAATTTGTAGTTTTACTTGCAATATAAAACTGTGCTGGTAATTGGTTTGTTTTATATGTGACAAATGAAAGTGACCATATGATTTTAATAAAATATCGGACTAGTGATAATAACTGCGGGCTAATGGATTTTTTTATTTACTAGCCCGGCTGGCTATTAATAAAAATTCTAATTCCACAGGCCTGCTACATATATTAAAAGAAAATGTTGTGTAATGGATCAAGGTTGAACTATCAACAAGAAATTGGGCCCAAGTTTTAAAACCAAAAATAACCAACACAAATAATGAATGAACAAAATGAATATCAAAGAGAAAAAAGGAATGTTTAGCAACACACTAGCTCCAGCTGTTATTAGTTTTCAACTAAATCCTACCACTAATAAAAATAAATATACCGACAACGGTAGTACAATGGTTAAGCTATAAGACTAGTGACTGGTAGGTACTGAGATCAAATCTCAGTCGAGACTTGGGATTTTTTAAATATCAGTATCAGCTCCAACAAAGTGAGTGCTTCACAAGGCTCAGTGGGTAGGTGTATACCATTTACACCGACTAGTGGTCCACAACTGATTTATCAAAAGATGTGGTATGTTCTATCCTGTCTGTGGAACAGAGCATATAAAAGATCCCTTGCTGCTTATCGATAAGAGTAGCCACATTAGTGTGGATCAGCAAGTTTTGTCTCTTCTATTAACACTAATCTCTGTCCTGGACAGACAGTACAGGAAGCTGAGGTGTGTGACTAGGAAAGCGTGCTTGAATCTTCATTGGATATAATCACTAAAGTAAATACAACCAACCAATAAAACAGCAAGAGGAAAACTGTGTGTGTGAAGATGCAGTTACCTGGTATATTATGTACAGTGATGGCAATTATTAATAAGAGAATTCTTCTCCAACTAGCACTCTTTGAGCCAGTGTCCCACGCTTTCTCTGGCACCACACCATTAAAACCATTCTGTATGGGATAGCTTGGTGCCATTACTTTCTTCCTCTGACGAGTATCCACACTTGAGCGGGTTCTTCCAGCTGCAAATAAAACAAAACTGACAATGCCCATTACATTTTTAAGAAAGGGTCAAATTTAAAATATTAAAGCCAGCCAGTGCAAGTTATTAATATTATTCGATTCACAGGGAGATTACAATTTCAAAACCTACCAAAAAACCCACCTGTTTTAATGGGCTGGTTAGAAAAAATACAAATATCTGGGTTTCTAGAATACGGTAACCCGACGCCAATGGCTAGTGGTTTTTGCGGTCGGGCTACCAAATAACCACTTTCCACTAGCCCGACGGCTAGTGGAATTTCAAAAAAAAAAAAAAAAAGCAAACAGAACGGAAAAACTGCAATGAAAAGCGCTCGACATACTCGTTTCGATAAATAAAGTCTGACTATTATTAGCCTGGAACATGTCATATAACTCGCTAGCGTAATCTGCAAAATAACACAATACAAGATTAGCCAGATTTCTGTTCCCGGCAACATATCGTAATATTGCGAAGAGTGCCGAATGGCTTCCCTACAGCCATTTTTCTCTCTTCTGGTCAAAACAAGCACGCGACATAATCGTTTCGATACATAAAGTCCGATTATTATTAGCTTGGAACATGTCAAATAACTCGCTGGCTTAATCTGCAAAAAATTTAAAAAAAACAGTCCAAGATTTCTGTTTCCGGCAAGATGTTGTAATATCCCGAACAGTGCCGAATAGCTTCCCCAACAGAGATTTGTTTTCTTCCGAGCCAAAAAAAAATATCAAACTTTTTTGTTCTTTTATCATTGAAAATACGAGTATTATAAGGAATTAATTTATCGATTGTTACCTATTATATTGAAGGTAATGATTATTTTACTTTAGGTTGTCTGTTTCTAGTCTTACTCCGACCGAGTCAGTCATCCGCAAAGTTTGAGACAATCGGATCACATGTGGCATATTTTGTAAATAAACTTGTAGCTATGTACATGTGTAGGTCGGTATTTGATACATCTATTGTGTTCTTTTGTTTTTGGAAACAGTGACACTAATCTAACAATGAATCAGGGTGCATATTCGTAAAACAAAAACATTTATTCCTTCAAAATGTCAATCTAATTGTCAAGTTTTTAGTTTTATTTCTGGGTGGTAGGGCTAGTGAATTTTTAAGTCGGGCTAGTGAATTTAAAAAAAATTCTTACATTTATCTTCATTGTTTTATTTTAATGACACCTCATTCTGACCTATTTGTTTGGAGAAAACTCTGATGTTCTACCACTGGACAACTGAGGCTCACTTATTGTGAAAACATACATGTAATAGTTAAGACATTTAGAAAGACTTGATTCTTCAAGTGATTGTATATCAGCTGAAAAAGAAATACTATTTTTAACAATTTTATGTAATCTGGATCAACTGAGTCACATTTCATCAACCTTAATTAATGATCCATTATTCAGTAAAAAGATTTTTTATAATTTTAAAATAAAAGCTTCATTTTAGAAGATTTTTCCTTTTAATTTCTTTTTTGGGACTGCAAAATTACCCCAATCAAGGTTTTTGAAAGATCAGTTTTAACTTACAGATGTTTCACAATATTTATTTTAAAATCCATATACACGTAAAAGGAATTTATTGCACTAACCTATTGCATCATCATCAATGAGCTGTATATGAATATCCCCATCATCCTCAGTCTTGTAATCAGTCTCCACTGACAGAGCCAGACTCATAGGGTTATTCTGTATATGAGAAATAACAGTAGAAAATGATCTACTTAGAAACCACACTTAGTGTTAATATGTATACACGAACTAACCACACATACAGTTATTCTCTATATACAAAAAATAACAGTATACAGAATGATCTAGAGCTAGACTCAGTTATTCTGCAAACAAGAAGTAACAGAATAAAATTATTTACTTAATGCCATTTCAATGATTTTTATTATTCTCAATTTACCACATTCAAAATGCATTAACCAGGCCACAAGATTTCAAATTTCATGGGAAACACTTTTACGGTTCTGTGCTTTTGGATCAAGGGAACCCATCAGAAACAGTTTTTTTGGTAATTCAAAATAATACAGCTGTGATACGAAAATCATGGGAAAAGAAATTTTGTTTCCGTGATTTTGACAACAAAATACAGACATGCTACTGGTAAAGATCGTTACAATGAAATCCTATGGCCTGTTTATGGTAATTTCTGCCCTATATGTATTTTGCTTATTTTAGTTTCTGAGTTCAACATACCATCTGTGGCATAAATATATCAGTAGCATAGACAAAGACTGCTCCGAGGACAAAACCAATGACTACAGGAACAAATGACCACTGTCCCTCGGATCCATACAGGCCAGAATGTGCTGCATATTCTAACGCTGGATCTAGCAGTGACCAGTATGAGGCAGCGATCATCACCTAGAAAACAGATAAATGTGTTTTAAAATTGATACATGTACATGTATGTATTCTGAGCTATTACTGTGAAAACATTTATGGTAACTTCGGAGGTTTAGATAGATCTTATTTATAAAATTATAATTCAGAACAACTTTCCAATCCAGAGGCATCAGAACTGGGGCAGCAGGGGCAACAATTGCTGCCCGAATATTTTGAAAAAATAAATCATTAATTTTTTGGTGCTTTGCTTGGGTCGACATTCGTCTCCCCAATATTAATTTGCTTCTGACACCTCTGCAATCGATTGATACAAGTACCGGTACACACTTTCAAGAGCATTATTAGTAAATGATTTAAACACCAATAAACTTTAAACTATAGGCTGTGCCAGACAATTAGACCATATGTACATTGCAGCATGTACATGTAACACCTAACATACACTGATACAGGCAGATATAAATTTTACGTATCAAGATGGTTAATAATATAAACATACAAATTTACACACAAATATCGATGGGTTAGAACAGAAATAACAGTGATCTTACAACAACCACCAACAACCAAAAGTTATAACTGCCAATACACCACTTTTAAGCCATTACTATGATAGTTAACCACTGGCGTATATTAGATATTTCTTATATATTTATTCATTTTCCAATGTAAATATAGTGTAACCTCGATTTAACGTCAACCTCTCGTATCGCCAACTTTCTTCCAAGTATCATTTGTTTTCTTTGTGAATTCCCTCTATTTAGCACCACCCTTGTTATCCACCATCTGCCAAACATGTTTTTAAACAAAAGGCATTTTATATGTTACAGTCTCCTTGATTGTATTGCCAATGCTTCAATTAGCTGTAATCAAGCAGCTTGACAGGAGTATAATGGCCTTAATTAAGCTCATCAGGAGTTGTTAGTTTTGTTATTGTCTAATGATTGACAACACCACTGTGTTAGTTGTTATTGCTGTGATTCTGCAGTTCAAAGAAGTAGCGGTACAAGACAAAAAGCTGCTCTGATGATCACGTGACAATAATGTTTGGTGGCGCATCTTTGGCACCCTCACTTTAGCGCCAACTTGATATAATGCCAAAATCACATTGGTACGATAGTAGGTGGTATTGGTAAATCAAGGTTATACTGTATATATGTATGTGTCTGTTTGAGCCCCCTTTCACTTGTCGGAACCTTCCTATTCCACTGATAACAGTTTTCTCTCTCTCTATAGACATAAGTGTTACATCATTCTGCACAATATTTTTAATCAAATGTTGTGTCATTATAACTATGTGGAAACTATGTCAGGCTAGTCAAAACTGTATCTCGAGTCACCTGTCTGCTGTTCAAACCAAATTTAGTGTATACACAGAATACACACACATACACACAGAGAGATACATGTAGAGAGACATGTAATATAAACACAGACACACCACGTATATTTTTTATGAATTCATAAATTCAAGAAAGAAAACCAAATTAAATTTCATCTTACCCCAGCTGCAAAGCCAAGACTGCCATCAAGTATCTTCCTCTAAAATAAATGAAAACACTTAAATGTTAATATGTTTCCTATTAAGACAAAAACACAACAGCATGTAATTTAATCCATAATAATTAATATCAGTCCTCTCAATTAAACCAAAACACTTGAATGTTAATATGGTTCCTATTGAGACAAAAACACAACAGCATGTAGTTTAATCCATAATAACTAATATCAGTCCTCTCAATTAAACCAAAACATTTGAATGTTAATATGGTTCCTACTAAGATAAAAACACAAGAACATGTAGTTTAATCCGTTATAACTAATATCAGTCCTCTCAATTAATATCAACTGTAATGCATGTAATCAAGGCTTTCCCCTGAATTATTTTAAGGTGCTTACATAGACCATCTGTCAAAATGTTATGATCAATTCCAGGGTTCTTATTCACTAGCATAATGTACACCACCCCTCCTAAGGAGTGAATACCTTTGTCTGACAAAGTTACTGACAAGAAGAAGAGCTCCCTTTGCTAGGTGCCGACATGGTGCTACAGTGAAGGCGCTTAGCAAATATTAAGGCGCTTACGGAGCGATTGTAGAATCTGTCCACCACTCTCCAAGTGTCTAAAAGAGGAATTTTTTTGGTGGGGATTCTTAAAAAATGTGGGGCATATTTTTTTGTGGGGAAAAGAAAGAAAGAAAAAATTAAAAATTGTATTGAAAGAAAAATTAAAACATAACTGACCCTAACCAAATCTGACCCTAACCAAATCTAACCCTAAACAAACCTAACCCTAAAACTGACCCTAATCCTAACTTAACCAAACCCTAAAACAGACCCTAACCAAACCTACCCTAAAACTGACCCTAACCTTAACCTAACCCTAAAACTGACCGTAACCTAACCCTAAAATTTAACCAAACCCTCAAGCTAACCCTACCCTAAAACTGACCCTAGGCTATTGCTAACCTAACCCTATCTCAAACCCTAAACCTGACCCTATTTTATCAGTTATCATTTACTATGGAATGGGGAAACACAATAAAGTTGCAAAATGTTGATTCTTTGAGGATTTCACTACTAACTTGGTGGCGGACAGATTCTATAACAATACCGCGCTTACATAGCAAGCTAAAGGAACATGGCCCGTAGTGGCTTATGGCTCTTGGGAAAACGGTCATAGTACTGAGATGTAAACGATCACATATGTGACATTTCTTTTCAAATGAACAGGGAAAAAAAATGAATTCAGTGGATAATACATTTTGATTGTTTATGATGCTTCAATTGAAAATTAATTAGTGTTATTAAACTTATTTACTAATTAAATGGAAAACTATTTGGTATAGTTAAAATATATTAATGAAAATATATATATTAATATAATTATATTTATATTAAAAAAAACAATACATGAATTTCATCATATATATATATATATCTATATCTATATATATATATGCAAATATTTCAAAAGCACAGAAATGTTCAATGATTTCGTAAGAAATGTGACGATGCAAAAAAAATCAGTAACGTGACAGAGCAACAGGTGGCTTTTTTTTTAAAATGCTTCTACCTGTCCACTCTGAAAAATAAATACTAGTCCTGCACCAAGTGCTGTCAAACCCCATGTAAAGAGCGTCCCCAAAAGTGTCTGTATAACTGGGTTATAGCCATCAATCATTTTTTTAAAGTTAACTTGCACAAACTATGTTTACTGTTATCGTAGACTGTTTGCTTTAAATTAATTAATTACGCTTCCCAGCATGTAACGTATGTTATAAAACATGACAAAAAAACAGTCTACGAAACGTTTTCTAGTGAAGGGAGACAACTCTAACTAAATGTGTCGTTACACATTTAATACTTAGTAAATAAAGTAACGCATCACGACTGGAATATTTTTCCTCACTAACAAGCTGACGTTGAAGTTATGAGAAGCTGTTTTGTACCCATGTCATTCATATTCTATAAGTTACCATTTCGTACTCGATATATA
>JAULBS010006283.1:7500-11344 GCA_032355785.1 Symmetromphalus regularis | reverse complement strand
ATTAATAGTGGTAGTAATGGTAGTAGTGTAGTAATAGTAGTAGTAGTAGTAGTAGTAGTAGTAGTAGTAGTAGTAGTAGTGGTAGTAGTGTATTAATAGTGGTAGTAATGGTAGTAGTGTAGTAATAGTAGTAATAGTGGTATTAGTAGTACATGTATATGGGTGAGCGTGTGTATGTGTGTGTATGTGTGTGTATGTGTGTGTATGTGTGTGTATGTGTGTGTGTATGTGTGTATGTATGTGTATGTATGTGTGTGTGTATGTGTGTATGTGTGTATGAACATCTATATATTATATGTATATACGGTCTATTCATGTGTATGTGTGTGTGTATGTGTGTGTGTGTGTGTTTCCAGTGACTAAATTGTAAGTAGAAGATTGTAGCATTAAAAAAAGGAAAGGATTGACATCCCAGTAAATTGTTTATTCAGTGGCTGTTAGTAGCCAAACATATGGTGTTTATAAGAAACCCGCTACTTCCACTTACAATTCTCTTTTAGATTTGCAGTAAAAGATATTTTATAAACGCTTTGCCACACACAAAATAGCACATACTCAATGAGCCTTTCGGAGCACTCGCTCTGGGTTGGAGATGGTATCGATCTTAAAAATACCATGACTCCCGAGATTGGATACTAGTATCTACCAACCGTGCATTAAGGGGTGTGATACACATTCATGTTGAAACTGACGATTTGCAATGTATACGTATGATATATAATACATTTTAATTATTAGATTCTCGGCAAATATTGTGTAGAATATTCCACGTTTAACTGAATAAATGAGCGACGATAACTAGCTTTATCCTTAACACGTATGTATATTTATCTTAATTATGGATTTTGTTTTGAAACAACAGAAGACAAACAATCTGAAATGCAGGTACTACAAGTGTATGAGTTAAACACCTGTAGAAGATTCACCTATCCTAGATTAGTTAGATTGTTAAACTCGCTACACCAGTACTAATACACGGTTTATCTAATAATTATACTTACTCACTGTAGGGATAGCGAGTACGCAGCGTTATAAACATAGACATTAACAGTTAACACGAAACCTCAAAGTTTATTACACCCACGTAATTACAGTATACGAGTGTTCATTATAACTAGGCCAGCCCCTTTAATTTATGCGGATTGCGGATTCACCCACGTGCAATTTGGCAGACATGAAATAAAAGTCAAATTCCATTTTGGTCTGTTTTTATTTAAATTGCAATCCTGCATTTAAGAAAATGTCCACGGAAAAATAAATGCTGTGAAGAAATAGTGTCCACGGCATTTTATACGGCAATTTTAAAGTAAAGTATACTTTATTTTTAATAAGAATGAAAAACTACGCGACAATCTCTACGGTATTGCTGACTGCCGCGGACAATTTGAGGGGATAAATTGTTCTACCATGTTAGAATCAGTGATGTATATAAAATAGAAACAAACAAAAAATCGTCTTGATAATTGACATATTTTGTCAAATACTATATATATATATATATGTATATATGAACACAAAGGAATATTTAACTGAGAAAAAATCAACAACACCCCCACTCCGCTACCCACACAAGTTATAAGACATTTTATTTGTATTTGTATTCCATACGTCATCATAAAAATATATAATCCGAAAGAAAAAAAAACGAAAGAAAAAAAGAAGAAAAAAAACGAAACAAAAAAAAACGTCTTTAGATATGTCTTTGATTAGAAACATTTTTTTTTTTTTTTCTCAGTATCCCTTTCAAAAATGTTGATGAGTATACTATGGACTATATGTTCTTCATTTCAAGCATTGTATTCGTTGTCTATTTTATTGTTATCTCTCTGACCTTTTGAACTGGTAATGATCTCTTGCAATGATCGGCGCAAACAAACGCATGTCAACGTTTTGATCACTTGGCGCCAAGACAATGGTGATCAATAGGAAATTGACGATAACATTTGAAATTAACGGTCATACAAATTGTCCTCAGACTTCGGTATGTTTCATCTTCCTGTCAATTATTGTTTGAGTATCAAAGAAGCCAGATTTGATGTGTTTGATCAATAAGCGGTGAATGAAGCATTCGGCTTGTTAAAAGGAGGATGAAATCGTGAGAAGCCCATGCAAACTGCCGCATTACCATGCCTTTATTGCTCTGTGAATTACGAATAATAATTTTTCACTACTCTCGTTAATTGAAAAATATCAGTTTCAATTTCCGTTACGTTGAATCGTCGACATTGCCGATTTCAATGGAAGGATGGGGATAAGAGATTATCTTTCACTGACAACATGTAGATAGAGAATTGATTGAAAAGTCTTTACAACTATAGACTTTGCTGAAATCTATGGCAGCATGGTTTATCTAATGATGACCATGACCTTTATTTCCCCGTGTTTCTTCCTGCTTATCACATGACTGTACAAAGCCCTGCTAACACATTCTGGCTAATGTGTTAACCTAAATTTCATTCATAACTCATACGTCACTATCGCAGTATAGGAACGGAGAGTATTATTAAACGACATACCAGCATATTGTTTTTATTTAGCGGCTATTTGGTATCAGACATATTATGCTTTACGACTCATGTCTTTAGAGAAAACCCGTACCGCCACGTAAGCAAATATTTCCGATAAGCAGCAAGGGATCTTTTATATGCGCTTTCCCACTGGGCAGCACATGCCACGGCCTTTGATTAACCAGTTGTAGACCACTGGCCGGTGTAAGTGGTGTTCACCTAGCCGTTGAACCTTACGGAGCACTCACTATTGGATGGAATAGGTTTCGAGAAGACACCAAGCAAGCATACTGCAGCTATGCGCATGACGGAAGTTTGTTAGGAAATAAACAATCATCGTTTAAAAATGAAATTTGTCATTATGTAGTAGTGTTAGAATAAAGTGCTCCTACTGGCAGTAGCTAGTGGGAATTTCCCTTTTATCTAAGTTGGCAGAGCGCTGGTCTCTTAAACTAAGTTATGGTTCGAATCCCTTACAGTGGAGGTTGAGATTTTTCTGTTATAATTACTCCACGAATAGGCGAATCTAGGAATTTTGGAAGAGGTTGGGCCAAAGATTTTTAATATTGAAGAGGGGGAAAGAAAGTTAATTACGACCAAACTGTAATGTGAACAATTAAAAACTGTGGCCGAATGTGCATCCTGTTATTTATTAGTGTTCTTGAACAGAATGAAATAGAGGGTGGCAGAAAAGACATTTGGTTGAAAATTTAACCTTAAAGCACTAAACACGATGGAATACCGGATGTTCCACCACTCTAATGGAGAAATAATACCACGAGATGGGTTGCTGAGCACCTATAATTACCAGTTAATGGTTTTAGCATGACTACTGACCATTTCCGGTATGGTCATCAACAATAAAACTCAAATAACAATCTTTATCTGCATACGAGCTGATACTTTGTCTGACGTGCACGGGTTTTACGGTGACTGCCAGACAGTAAAACACTTTACAGTGTGAAGTGGTCAAAGATTTTAAGAAAGATTCCAAGATGATCGCTTCTGAAAAGTGTTGAATCCAATAACAATGCTTTTACTGAGGTAATTGCTGGTGTTTGTTGGATAAGGTACTCTGTATTTGACAGTAATCCAGCTTAACTACGGTTAATAATTAGACAACATCTATCTTTGTAAATGTCTATTGTATTGCAGTTCGAACATAGCATCATATATATATATGTATATTATTTATTAATTTCCTGTAAACCCTGTCCTATCTTGTCACGTAAAACCTATTATTCATGTTTCCCCATATACCGTTGCCTTAAGGCTTGGGAGTAATTCTGTTCTGTTCTGTTCTGTGTTAAGACCAAGGTTGCAAACGGTGAATGCCA
>JAULBS010006283.1:0-5000 GCA_032355785.1 Symmetromphalus regularis | reverse complement strand
TGTTTGACGGCACTAACATTGTGTGTATGATGTAGTGAAATAACTTTGGTTTGGACATGCCTCTGTGTACGCCGGATGCCGTTATTGCCAGCCTTCCGTGTACACTGCAAGCATCATCGCTAGGTTGGTATATAAATTATGCAACAGGCACTCTATTATGTTAGTGATGCCAGTCCTACTCGGAACATAACAGGCGAACCGATCGAATATTGCTGTGAGTGGAATGGAACTATCGAGGCTTCGTTTTCAAGAGCCTCACTAAAACTCCAGTATGATTGACAGGTTGATTTGTACCTGTAGAAAAATTCTTATCATCAACAGATTGTATAGGTTCATGTAATAAAATGGTCTGCTTTGAAATCATCGAATATCTCATTTCCGACAAAACATTGAATAAATATCTGTCTTTTTAGAAACCAATCAACCGTATGAAGTCCCTATAAACAAAATTATTAAAGAATCTGCTTTACGTTGTAATTTATATACATAGTTAAAATTGGTAGAATGGAAATGAGAGAAAAAAAACTCCAGATGGATCGATGTTTCCGAGTACAGATTCCAGAGGTCTTTTTCCTTGATGAAAAAAAACCTCCCTTGTAATTTGTAAATGTACGATGAACAACAATTAATAACGGTTCTTACCTTGGCTTTCTAGTTGTGAAAATGAACACGACTCTGACGAACCTGGCGTATTCATTCCTTATTAACACATGCGCTTAACTGTCAATGAAGATGTTGACGCCATATTGTTTCTGGGCAGCCATTGATGTTGCATGCGCATGGATGAGAATTTGCTCGTTTACGGGGTAATCACCAAACTGCGGTACATGATCCTTTCCGATTTGAAGAAATTCTAACTCCCTTCCTCCACGGGTCACCCGTTCTGCCGAGTGCTTTTTGGGGGGACAGATACAAGCGCCACTTTACGCGGGATCACGGTTTCAGAGTCAGCACTGAGCTGGTTTTCCAGAATACAAAATGAGTAAATTATTGATTTCCGTGGCACTCGGGCGAGGGCACGAATGCAGTGGATCATTTAGGAATACACGCAAATTGATGAATTTTTCCAATAGTTGTGATTATCGTGCTTTCCAGGACGATCATTCAACAAAGGCTAATTACTGGAAAGTCGGAAAGGTCTTAATCCTAGAGCACTTCCAAACTGTCCTCTTTCTGTGTTTTTACAAAAGTTAAACCAATTCCTTGAATCACTTCAGAACAAAATAGAAGAAAAAGTCTTCAGAGCAAAAGTGAAATAATTATAAGTATTACGTTTGTTCGTCGGTTTATTTTTTATTGCATCCATGAGAAACCAGGGAATCTTCTGGGAGGATGTATTAGCTGTATAAGACAGACTAAAACTGTATGGAAAGAAAGGACGATGGTAATAGCGTTATCGTATTAAGTAATATCCTTTAGTTGCATACACTATACCGTTGTGAGACTGGGAGTTAAAGTATAATGATGGAGACTGGCTGATGATCCAACATAACGATGAATCTGACAGGATGATGATCTAGTCTAACAATATATCTTCCAGAGTGACAGTCTGTTTTGATGACGATTCATCAATACAGACCATCATGGGCTTCTACTTTTATTTCTAGGAATCTGTCGTATGCAATGATACGCTTATAAATATAACAGTTTTTTTCAATACAGATGTTATAGCAGGTGTTTTTGTTGAAAGACAGTCTTACTTTCATGACAGTTAACGTTTGCTTGACTGGTTTTGTGCGATCCATGCTCTGAGAACGTTTGGAACTGGTGGAACTGCAACGTAGTCCTCGTGAAGACAAGCCTATACTTAAAGTAAGGCTACTTTCCAAGAGCAGTTTGTGACAGTGGCACTGATAAAATAATATAATCACTATATGTAATAATTATTAAACTAAATGTCTTCTGACAAAACTTGGAATTCATTGTCAGCTATTTTACATACCTTACTAGCCTACAGTTTACTAAAGATATCTGTAAACACCATGCATTATCGTTCACGCAGTGGGTTTAAATGTAAAAGCTCCTTTATCTTTTAAATTGAACTCCAAAATGTCATACTAATCCACACAATGAGAGATAATGTGGGATACAGACAATACACCATTATTTTTTTCTCTGAATCTAGCCACTATGGGCGATTTATATATAGACATCCTCAAGGCAAAATAGAGTGATTAGACGTAGATTCTTAATAATTCTAAAAGCTGTTGTTTTTAAGTCTTAATGGAAATAAAATTTCACCAGTTGTTAAAACGTTTTACTTTTCAAATCATATCTATACAATATAGAATCCGACCAATTATAATGGTCATGTTCTAGTTGTCATTTTGGATTTATATAACGACGCAATGCTTTAATTAGAGGCTATTATAAATGTAATTTCTGACCCCTAAAAACCAGATATAGATATTAAAATAATTGTTCTACGTCATCCAAGATTTTTACGTTTAGACAACCATCTTGAAAGCTGTCTTCAATAACTGACTTCAGTTATTCGACTGGAAAGTCCATCATGCTTTTTTGTTTTGTCCAAGGTTTATTAAAACAGTTATAAGTTTTATTTCGTACCGTCAGATGGTTCGAAGTTTTGGTCTAATAAATTAACATAATTATATACTTATATTGTCTCAGAAATAAGACAGATTTGAAATTGAGATCACCTTCCTTTGATATACTTTTAAGAGTTAGAAATATTTTTTTTACCTAAGACATTGTCAACCGATTTCATAAAACAAACATAGCATGAACTTATGAATGTGAAAACGGTTAAAATAGTCCAAATGTGACTTTGATGAAATTAACTTTCTTAATTTTATATCAAGTGTTAATCAACTTGGCAATCGATTGATTTATAAAATAGATATTACTTACAGATTGGGATTATAATTTTAAAACCTCATTGATTTCAACTTTTATCTATTTTTTGCCAAAGTGCCATCTATAATCATTTAGCTTTTATCTCTTAATTTGGTTATATACAAATCAGTTTTAGTGTATAGTTTTTTCATTGTTATTTTTAGAAACAATTATATTATAATGTTTAACGTAATAATTTACAAATGTCAATTATTATAAGAATTAAAATAAATATTAAACAGAATTTGTTTGATTTACTTTTAAAAAGCTCTATCTAAACTGCAAAATCAAGACTTGTGTATTAAAGGTAAATGTTACAGTGACAGAAACCCATTGGGAAATGTCCTGTTCCAGGCAGTTACCCACATATATATCAAAGACTGTTATGTGTCCTGACTCAGTAACGTAGGACGGATTTTCAAAGTTTGTGGTAGGTGGGGCTGATTTTATAAAAGTGTTGTGCGAGACCGTGTGCCCCGCAGGCGCGATGCTGCACAATTTTTTTTTTTACTATTAACTCCCTTCATAGCGATTCTGGTGTGATTTCGGCTTATTACCTGAGACATTTTTAATCAAAGGGGGGGGGGGCTGAGCTCACATAGCCTCGCCCCGGCTCCTACGGGCATGTGACTGCATGTGAATGTAAAGTGCAGATAAAACAGAAAGCAAATAATCGCTGTTAATTGAAAATCTTAGCCTATACAGAGACAGCGGGTTTCTTCTGTGAACGATGTGTTGGTAACAGTTGTCGACATTTAACTATTCGTACGTACCATGTGAAAAGAAGAGATGCGGATGGTGGTGGTGGCAGGCCCGTAGGAGCCGGGGGGCTAGAAGGGTCTCAACACCCTCCCCCTCCTTTTGCCAGATTTTAATATAGTTAAAAATGTTACAGGTAATAAGCCAAAACACGCCAGAATCGCTATAAAGGGAGTTAATATTTTAAAAGTGTCCTTGCTGAGCATTGTACCTGCGGCGCACGCAGTTTTGCGCAACACATTTTATACACCCATAAAATTCACCTCCACCCCCCCCCCCCCCCACCCCACTCCCGACACACACTTTGAAAATCCACCCTACGTTACTGGGTGATGATGAAGGTGTTAAAGTTAGCATATGAATTTAAATTATCTTTAAAATGTCAACTGAAATCCGATAAGCGTATTAATGGGAATGAGACCGGGGCAGAAAGTTAACAGTCTTTGAACGAATAGGTAAATGTCAAGAATAAATCATCCATTAACCAATGATAAAATAATAATGTTAAACGTTCGTTCCTTTCTTCTAATTATCCACCAATAGCTGATATTTATTTTTGTACTGGATTGTTGTTAAATAATCAAATACTCCTCTTAATTATCCAACTCGACATCCTAATCTTAGTCCAAACTCGACATATGCCTCTATGAGTGATCCACAAGGCTCAATGGGTAGGTGGACGCTCATTGCACACACCAGCAAATTGGTTTAATTGATAGTAATTTAATATGTGCAGGGTAGGCTCTTTTAAATATAATACATTTCAATATAATTATGTTTGGAGGACTGCCACATTCAACTATGAAACTGCCACTTTAAAAGTTTCATCATTTTTCTCTTTCTGTGTAATTAAAACAGTTATTATAATAAGATTATGTTTCAGCTTTGTTAAATAAATAACGTTTTCTAAAAGTTAAAAAAAAGTAATTCTAAACATTGAAATAAGATTAAATTAAGCGCAACACATCATCAGTCTTGATTTAATTAAATGTTGCCGTTTACAGTGAAGCACATGGCATTATATTAAAATTGTAAATGTGCATTTCAGAAGGTGAAAATCATGTTAAAAGAAACTGATGAATTTATTAGCTGAAATAATTAGTATAAGTAATCAATTAAATCAGTTTAAAAATCCTAATTACCTACATATCAATAAGTTGTCATTAATATGTTGTCCTTTAATGCATTCATTAGTGCGCTAGCTTAAATCAGAAAACTAGATAATGTTGGTACTCCATGAGGATAGTGACCAGTTAATATTTAACAGAACTATACTAAGATGAAAGTAGTGACCTGTTATTATTTGAGAGAACTATACTAAGATGAAAGTAGTGACCTGTTATTATTTGAGAGAACTATACTAAGATGAAAGTAGTGACCTGTTA
>JAULBS010006272.1:0-11344 GCA_032355785.1 Symmetromphalus regularis | reverse complement strand
TAGATATATATATATAAAAGATCCCTTGCTGTTGATCAATAAGAATAAGAGGAGCCAGGTTGGTGGGGCGGCAGCGGGTTTCATCTCTAACCTCTGTCCTGGACAGACAGCACGGGAAGCTGATCTGTATGCCCAGGACAGCATGTTTGAACCATAATTGGATATAAGCATAAAAATAAATACAACCAACCAACTAACCTGTTGATGGTAAAAAAAGAAAAGACCAGTGTACACCAATCAGTGGTTCTCAACTGGTTTATCAAAGGCTATGATTTGTGACCTCTTGTCTGTGAGATGGTACATATATAAAAGATCCCTTGCTGTTTATCGATAAGAATAACTGTAGCCAAGTTAGCCATTTTCATTTCTCCTACTAATACTGGTTGTCATATTGATCCTTCTCAGTGGACCCGTTTGCAGTTTGGGTTATTTTCCGTTCCAACCAGTGATCCACAACTGGTTCATTAAAAGCTGTGGTATGTGCTGTCCTGTCTGGGAAGGTGCATATAAAAGACCCTTTGCTGCTTATCAGAAAAGAGTAGCCTATGTGGCAGCAGCGGGTTTCCTCTAAACACATATGTCATAAGACCATATGTTTGACGTCCAATAGCCGACGATAAGATAAAAATCAATGTGCTCTAAAGGCGTCGTTAAATAAAACAAATTTTGCTCTTTTTTTTTTTAGGCTTGTGTTTGTGCTTTCTTGTCTGTGATATGATACATAAGATCCCTTGCTGTTTATTGATAAGAATAAGAGTTGCCACATTGGTGTGGCAGCAGCAATGTTCATCTTTCATACTAACCTCTGTCCTTGACTGACAGCACAGAAAAACCAAGTTGTGTGACAGATTAAAATTAGATGGAATCCTTATAACTTGGTAATATTTGCTATCACCAAGTGTTGCACACTAAAAAAGAAAGTAATTGATTTTCTTCAGACTTTCTAAGTTTTCATGATTTCGTATTGACTCCTATTGAAATGAAGAGTCTCACAATGTTTGTGTTATGAAGCCCAGCAAGATATTGCTTACTCAGCAGTTTTTAGGTATCTAGGGGCAGATAATCCAAAACCAGGAGATGGGGTTTACTGTATTGGTGTTCATGTTGTCAATGCATAACAGATAATTATTATTATTACTTTTTTAAAATTATTATTATTATTAATTTATTTTAAAAAATTATCATAATCATCATTTAATTTTATAAAAATTATTATCATCATTATCATTTTATTTAATTTTTAAATTTATTTACTTAATTTTTTAAAATTATTATCTATCTTTATTATTATTAATTTATTTAATTTTATAAAAAGTATTATTATCATTATTATTAATTTATTTAATTTTATATAAAGTATTATTACATTATTATTATTATTATTAATTTATTTAATTTTTAAAATGGTATTATTATTATTATTATTAATTTATTTAATTAAATAAAAAAAATCATTATTGTTATTATTATTTTATTATCATTTTTTTTAATGTTTATCAGCACCATTGGAACACATTGATTTATTAATCAGTTATTGGACATCAACTATTTGTACATTTTGACACATAGTCTATGTTACTGTGAGAATGAGCTTCCAATGGGTTTTGAACCACTGTATTTACCATGAGAGAGAGCGGAATGTAGCTCAAACAGTAGTGTGTCTGCCTGTGAACCAGTCGGTCATCGGATCATTCCTTCTCAGTGGACAAATTTGTAGTTTGGGCTATTTTTCATTCCAACCAGTAGTCCACAACTGGTTAATCTAAGGCCATGGTATGTGCTGTCCTGTCAGTGGGATTGTGCATATAAAAGAACCCTTGCTGCTTATCGGAAAGAGAAGCCCATGTGGTGGCAGCGGGTTTACTCTAATATAAATATGTCAGAATGACCATATGATTTACATCCAACAGCCAATGATCAGATAAAAATCAATGTGCTCTTGAGACATTGTTAAATAAAACAAACTTTACTTTTACCAAGAGAGTCACCTGACTATTTGATACACAAAGAAAGAAAGGAGTTTTGTTTTAACGATAGCCTTGCACATTATTTATTCATTAACTATTAGGTATGGAACATATAGTTTTTGTAGCTCATGGTCTTAGGAGGAAACCCGCTACTGCCATATAGGGTGTTATTTCCTTTCAGCAGCAAGTGTCTTTTTGTACATACCAGGTATGCCATGGCCTTTGTTACATTAGTTGCAAACCACTGGCTGGAATAAGAAATAACCAAAAACTTTGAGTGGATTTATTATATATACTAGTAGCTTATTAAATAAATGAAAAGTGATTCATTGGTCTGATTTTTTTGTTAATGGTTCAACCTTAATCACAGTTAATATTCTTTTTTCACATGAAAACATGGGATCGGTACGTAGCTCAAGCGCCTGTGAAGCAGTTGGTCATCGGATCGATACTTCTCAGTAGACCCATTTGCAGTTTAGGTTATTTTCTGTTCCAACCAGTGGTTCATCAAAGGTCATGGTATGTGCTGTTTGTGGGAAAGGGCATAAAAAATACCCCTCGCTACTTATTGAAAAGAGTAGCCTATGTGGCAGCAGCATGTTTCCTCTAAAGAAATATATAAAAATGACCATATGTTTGACGTCCAGTAGCCGATGATAAGATAAAAAAATCAATGTGCTCTAGAGGCGTTAAATAAAATAAACTTTTCTTTCAATCTTAATCACAGTTAATATTCTTTTATCACATGGAAACAGCGTAAAATGTGAAACAGGCTTTATATATTTTCAGCATTACTTTGCTTTTCATGCATCTAAGAATGACTCACACGTGTCTATGTCAATATTACAAATGTTTGACATCCAGTAGCTCATGATTAATAAACCAATGTACTCTAGTAGTTGTAAAAAAACACAAAAAAACAACAACTAATATTCTGTTAAATTGTAGGACATACATGTAGCCAATGTTAGAATTTGTTTTTGAGTTGCTGTGGTTCATAGGGTCAGTTCATGTTGGGGTGGGGGGTATTCATTGTCGTCAACATTTATCTGTCATTTGTAGAATGTACTTATTATAAACAAAAATAAATAAAATAATAAGAAATTTATAAATAATAAAAATGTATAAATAACAACAACAATAATGATAATAATAATAATAAGAAATAATAATAATAGTTATTATTATTATATTAATTGTTATTATATGATAATAATAATAATAATAATAGTTGTTGTTGTTATTATATTATTATTATTTATTAATAATTAATTAAAATACTGTGTTTGAGTCTCTGTTGTCCAGTGGTGAAACATCTGACTCTCAAGCTTAAAACTATGGTTCAAAACCCATTGGAGACTGGGTCACTCTTGACACATGTCAAAATTAACAAATGTTTGGCATCCAACAGCCGAAGATTAACAAATCAATGTGCTCTAGTGGTGTCATTAAACAAAGAAACCTAAAAAAAACCTAAAATACTGTGCTTTTTCAAACCAGTATATTTATTTTACGACTATAAACCATGATGGTTGGTTGTGTTTATTTTTGTGCTTATATCCAATTAAGCTTCAAGCATGCTGTCCTGGGCACACAGCTCAGCCTCCTGTGCTGTCTGTTTAGCACAGAGGTTAGTGTTAGTAGGAGATATAAGACCCACTTCCACCACACTAATGCAGATACTCTTATCAATAAGCAGCAAGGGATCTTTTATATGCACTATCCCACACAGGAAAGCACATACCATGGATTTTGATAAACCAGTCAGTGTATGTGGTATATACCTACCCACTGAGCCGTGAATTGCACTCACTCTGGGTTGGAGCTGGTATCGAGATTAAAAATCCCATGCCTCAACTGAGATTTGATCACAGTACCTACCAGTCACAAGTCCAATAGGTTAACCACTGCACAACCTGGGCCAGTAATTTAGTATTTGTGATCAGGATTCTGATATGCTGGTAACATCCTGGCCACACTTCAGTGGTTTCACCTTCAGGCAATCAAACTATGCGAGCAGGTTTTTATTTGGCATAAAATTAAGTCTAGTTTGTTTTTTGTTTAGCCGCACTACGAGAGTACACTGAGTTATTAATTATCAGCTGTTGGATGTCAAACATTTGGTAATTTTAATACATAGTCTACAGTAGAAACATGCTGTATTTTTCCATCAGTAGTGAGGGATTTTTTATATGTATTTTCCTGTAGACCAGGGGTTTCCAACCTGAGGTACATTTACCCCCAGGGGGTAAATTTTGCCTACACACAAGGCGTATTTGCTCTTTTACTGACTGTTTGGTTATGGTATACCGATATCTGTTCATCATTAGCTGTACATAAATAAGTGAAATAATATTGTTATGTGCTATTATTGTTATTGTTATTTGAACCTAAAATAATAATGTTAAAAATAGTAATTTAAAATTTTCTCTTTGTCGGTTGCTTTATTACGGTAGAAGTGTAAACTCAAGAGTAGGCTATATGGTAGGAGAGGGTTTCTTCTATAGACCCTAAGTTTGGCACCTAAAAGCTAGTGATAAAACAATGTATCCCAACCCCAGTGATGTAGAGGTTACACAGCTGGTAGGTAATGGAATCAAAAGTAAAGTTTGTTTTATTTAACGACACCTCTAGAACACATTGATTTTTTATCTTATTGTCATTTTGACGTATGTCTTTTAAAGGAAATCCGCTGCCACCACATAGGCTACTCCTTTCGATAAGCAGCAAGGGATCTTTTATATGCATCGTCCCCCAGACAGGACAGCACATACCACGGCCTTTGATAAACCAGTTGTGGACCACTGGTTGGAATGGAAAATAGCCCAAACAGCAAATGAGTCCACTGAGAAGGATCGATCCAACTGCTTTCAGTCAACTGTGAGCCAGCCACCAACGGTTTTGAAACACTGTCATCAGCTTGAGAATCCAATATTCTACCACTAGACCACTGAGACTCTATCACAGAACTGCTGTAAGCTTCAAGTGAAATTTACAAGCTGCCAGCACATACAGACTGACAGACAGATGGACAGACATCTGTAGAGATAAGTGTCTGACTGATGGCAACCCTATGTCAAGTGCAAGATAAAACACAGTTGGCAGAATATATCAAATGATGTGTGGCCACTGAACTGTAATCAAACGTACAGGTGTGGACTTCAGGAAAGATGGATGGGAACACAGGGGTTTCGAACTCAGTACATTCTCCTCCTAATTTTAGTGGCAAGTATAGACTCTTATCACTGAGCTAGACTGAAAATGTTCTGTGAAGTTTACGAGTTGGCAGTGTGCACAGAGTTGTGCTGTTGATGATAAATGTCTGACTGCCAATAACGACTAACGCTGTGAGAGACGAAACAAGAGTTGGCAGAATCTATTAGATGGAATTTAAGCATAATATACATGTAGTAAGTAAAAGTACAGGTGTGAAGGTCAAGGGTACTGGAGTTTGAACTCAATAGATGTCATACTTCAATCTAGGTCTTCACTGGTGTAGGAAGCAGTGGGGGTGGGGGTTATGTGCTCCCCTACTTTTTAGATATTTCATATACATGTATATTCATTCATTTTCAAATGTAAATATAGGTACATGTATGCATCTATGTGTGTGCCGCCTCACCCCCACTTTTCAGCTGATTCTTACACCACAGCGTTCCAACCAGTGGTCCACAACTGGTTCATCAAAGTCTGTGGTATGTTCTGTCCTGTATGTGGGACAGTGCATATAAAAGACCCCTTGCTGCTTATCAGAAAGAGTAGCCTATGTGGCAGTAGTGGATTTCCTCTAAATAAATATGTCAGAATGACCGTATGATTGATGTCCAATAGCCAATGATAAGTTAAAAATCAATGTGCTGTGGAGGCGTCGATAAATAAAACAAATTTTACTTTACTTACACCACAGGTCATGTATAATGAAAGAAAGGAATTTTATTTAATGGCACCCAAACACATTGGATGTTAGGTATCAAACTGATGGTATTTGTGACTCATGGTTTTCTGACGAAACCTGCTTCTGCCTTGTAGGTGTCTTTTTTTGGTTAGCAGGAAGGGATCTCTTATGAAAGGCAAGGATTGTTTGTTTAACGACACCAATTGTTTATTTAGCAGCTATTATGTGTCAGACATACGATACTCTGTGGCTCATGGTCATTAGAGGAAACCTGCACTTTCCACCAGACAGGACAGTACATACCATGGCATTTGATGAACCGTTGTGGACCAGTGGTCAGTGTAAGTGGCTTACATCTACCCACTGAGTCTTATTGAAAACTCACAAAAGTCTTTTATGAGTGCCTATAACAGACAGAAAAGCATGTACCGCAACCGTTATTATACCCGTTGTGGACCACTCACTGGAACTGAAAATAGCCCAGTGTGTCTGCACAAGGGGATAAATCTGATGACACACTGTTATGCTATTAGACTCATGGCTGGTAGGTACTGGGATCAAATCTCGGTCGAGGCATGTGATTTTTAATCTCTATACCGGCTCCAACCCAGAGTGAATGCTCCGCAAGGATCAAATCTCAGTCGAGGCATGTGATTTTTAATCTCAGTATAGGCTTAGTGAGTAGGTGTACACCAACCAGTGGTCTACAACTGGTTTATCAAAGGTCATGGTATGTGCTATCCTATCTGTGGGATCGTGCATATGTAACCAGGTGGTTATTTTAAGGTTTTAAGATATTGCACTGCACTGTACAAATACACACACATGCATTTAGTTTTATAAAGGGAGAATACTTTTGGTGGGAAATTATGGCTAGTTACCTTTTGTTTCTTGACCATTGACCTATGACACTGACCTGCACTTTTGCCATTGGTTAATGAGACAAAGCCTATTGGTGACTAACTACTTTCAACTTTTGGGTGACTGTTTCAAGACGTGCTCTCTGTAAAGAGCAGCCATCTTGTTTCTTCATCCAGTTTGGACATGACGACTTTGCCCGTTGCTAATTACAGGTCATATCACCCTATCGCCCACAGCGAAAGGGTTGTGAATTACAAATAAAAGAACCGTAACAAGTCCTAGTGTTCCTTCCTTTATTAAGAAGAACGTAACATATATATGTATTTTGACTATAATATTGGATGTTTATTTTGGGCATTAGTTTATTTTCTTCAAAAGGAAACAGAGGAACTGACTTGTAACTATGACATATCTATATATCAAAACACATTTAATAATTAAGTAATCAAGTTTTAAACCCAAACCAGCTTGCAGAGTGTTTTAAATTTTGTTATTCCAATTTAAATAAAAATATGTTTAACATATAAATGTAAAATGATATACACATAGCTTATGAATTTTTTTTCTAATACTGGTATAAAAACTATTATTAAAAATAGCCACAATTAAAAATCAAATACTGCTCTGGGTTGGCCAACATTTGCCTTCATCCCTCTTAATAAATGTACACTTAATATGTATTATCTTATTTAGACTGGACTGTAATTAACTTGAGAGAATTCTCATGTACATACATTTAACATCCTTGTACCATAATCTATGTGCTATTATACTTCCCAATAAATAGATTGGGATCACAAAATGACTAAGATATCAAAGTTGAGCTATCTAAGTTTTAATTTATAATGCCTATTAGTATTAGTATTACAGTATAAGTATTATTACTATTTTTCAAGGGAGTTCGGCCAGGACCTGAGCATCAGTTTGAGAAATTGAGGTTCTCGAAAGAATGAATTATCAAAGTTCGACTGTATTACACTATTTTATTTAAAACACTGTGTGAGCATAAACACAAAATAACTGCTGGTTCGTCGGGTCAATAGCTAAAACAATCTGCTGGCCTGAGATGATGTTAATTATGGTTCAAAACTGATAGGGACTACAGTATTTCGACCCCTGCAGTCCACTATTTATATTAAACATATAGGTCATACCGATGAGTTTGCGATCCCCGTCATCTTCTTCAGGAAGTCCATGGAGGTAGTACTTGCCAGAGAAGCCAAGGTTAAAATGGAAGCCTTCAATTTCTTGCTGTATTCTGTTCTGTGCAGCAGCCATTGCCTGTAACAAATGTTTGATAATGATATGGAAATGTTTAAGATAAAACATTATCAAGAAAAATTACAAGTACAAGAAGGTAGTGTTATATTTCTAAACTTACCATTGATGTAAAATTGTAATTAGGATTTAATTCACAAATTCACAGATGCATTATAACTCATAAAATACAGGTTATAAATAAATACATATGTATTAACTAAAATCAAATAATTGGGGTAAAGATACATAAGTTAAATCCAATGACAAAAGTAAAGTTTGTTTTATTTAACGAAGCCTCTAGAGCACATTGATTTTTATCTATCATCAGCTATTGGACATCAAACATATGGTCATTCTGACATATTTCTTTAGAGGAATCCCTCTGCCTCCACATAGGCAACTCTTTCTGATAAGCAGCAAGGGATCTTTTATATGCACTTTCCCTCAGACAGCCTTTGATGAACCAGTTGTGGACCATTTGTTGAAATGGAAAATAGCCCAAACTGAAAATGGGTCTATTGAGAAGGACAATAATAAAAGAGTCACATGCACACACTTTTAACAGAATCTCTGATAGGATTCCTGTTACTGTTAGAGAGAAAAACAGTTGAAGCCATCATATCTAAGGATAATTATGCATACTATAAATCATGAAATAGTGGATAATAATATCCATACCCTCAAATGTTTATTTTTATTAAGGCATTTTGCTTTGTCTTTTTCTTACGTTGTTCATAAAATTAAAATGTGTCAATAATACTCAGTTGTGTTTAGTGACATGTACTATACGTAGAGTTGTGTTAATTTCTTGTTCATATTAATTTCATTATTCACAGTACTCTCAAGACTGCATTTCAGTGTCCAATAGCACCACCCTCACATTAATTGACTGTGTAATTTATCAATAAATGGAATCACCACAAATTGCTCATTTAAAGTACATTTATGTGTATATGGTTTTGTTTGTATGTATTGGCATATTACATAAAGTACATTCAACTCCAATTAACTGCATTCCTGATAATAGCATACTACTACTAGTATTCCTGTTATTTGTATAGTATTCTGCAGCACAAAACTATTTATAACTATTCAACTGTATACAAACATTATCTTTTTATTGCATATGTTTTCTTTGTAATGTCTTGCTCATTGCATAATCAAAAGTAAAAAAAAAACGTGTGTCCTTTATTTTCATATGTTCCCAGAAGTAACATACATGCAGGGGTCGAACACTGGTGTAAGGAGGGCACTGCGATTATTGCCTTGGATTCCTAGGAATCAAAAGGGCATTAAGGCAATTTTGTGGACACATTAGGGCCATAATGGAAATATAAGTTTACTATAGGGCAAGTGAGAAAAAAGGGCATGGCAATATTTGTCTTTGTTACTTAGTGAAATTGAGAGGGCATTATGCCTCAATGCCTTGGTAAAATTCGATCCCTGTACATGTATATATAGAATTAATTTTAGGGCCTCTATTTAAATACCATGCTTTGGGAATGACGTTTCATATCACACCAATCTGAGGCCTACATACCATCAAAATGTCATCTAGCATGAATTCTGGTTTGTGGTGACCAGACATTTTGTAAACAATGAGAAGAGACCACATCAAACCATATCTGTAGCTACTGTGTGGTGGCCAGGGAATTTAACTACGCCATAAAACTATATAATAAGGATTGCAAGGGTATTATTCGTCAGAGGATTTACTGCCAACTGAAGTAACACATAATGAAGACCTCTGCTATTTATGATGATCATGTGCACCATAATAAACATTGGGCACTGAAAACCTGCAACATTATCTTCACTACAAGATCCTGTATAGACCTAGTTTTACTGATACGGTTTACAGTTGCTACAGCCCTAGGCAACATTTATGATACTAAGAGATATCATTATAGAATAATATTTATTCATTGTTTAATATTTTATAAAGTAATCTTCAAATTCTAAGTTAGTAGCTTAAGTATCTGATAATAAAATGGTGAATTTATTTTACTAGGTTTGACCAATAATCTAGTCAATGAATTTCATGAACAGTGACTGTTTAATAGTTATTATTTAAAAGCCATCTTCTCATAAGGTACTATTTTTAAATTAAAAATATGTGACCTCCAGTAACCCACCTTTGTTCAGGTGTTATTTTTAGTCTGCATTCAATTTATTTTCTGTTTAGCTGTTTATAAAGCTGTGTTCACATATATACTAGTATATACCTGGAGGTGGATACAGACATAGAAAAAACATCTGTCTATTGTTTTCAGTGAAGGTGTTCACATATATATATATATGTATATTTGAAGACTTTATCCAATTATCATGTCCATATCAGCATCTGTGAACAACAGTATAGTTACTGTTATTTACAATTTAGAAGTTAGTTACAGCTTACACTGTTATTTGTTTAGGGAATATGTTACAATCTTTCTTCTTTTTTTCTTTTGTTATTACTTCTAAAGAGTGTTTGTAAAATTACATGTATTATATTTTATTCTGGAAAACTGTTTGTTATATTTTGTTCAATGTGTTTTCTATAATAACAAATAATTTATGTACATGTATGTTAAACTATTCTTTTGTTTGGTGTTCATTGCATGTACGTATAGTGATATTCATGCTACGGATTTAACTCATTGGTTGTGCATTTCTCTTAAATGTGAATATCACATATGGGGACATAGGATAATATAAAAGGAAAGTTTGTTTTATTTAATGACGGCTCTAGAACTCATTGATTATCTCATCATCGGTTATTGGACACCAAACATGTGGTCATTCTGACATATTTCTTTAGAGGAATCCCACTGGTGCCACTAATGCAGAACTAATGAAATGATAAAACCTTCAACAAATCCAATAAAATAGAGAAATTATTAGAGGTATATAAAATTATTGAGGGCAAAGGGTGCTGTCAGGTGGTATATGTATTATTATCAAATGCAGAGCAATAACGAAATTGTAAAACCTTCAACTAATCAATAAAATAGAGAAATTATTTTGAGGTATCACAATTATATTATTATCCAGGCCTGTGGGACGGATTTTCAAAGCTCATTTTTAGAGGAGATGGGGGGGCTCATTTTTATGTGTGATTAAAATCTACTGTGAATCTATACCTGAAATAAAAACTGGCCGAAAAAGGGCTTGTTATCAACAAATGACTGAAAAGTGAAATGTTGAACAATTTTTACAGCCAACTATTTCATAATATGACAGACAGGCAGACGTAACATAATACTATTAATATAATGCTTGTATTGATACTGATCAACCTTAAAATCAGCAGTGATGACTATTCACTATAGAAATTAACAACCACCTGACGGCACCCTGTGCCCTCGATAAATATTCA